>SJYA01002835.1:1278829-1290670 GCA_006410615.1 Neotragus moschatus | reverse complement strand
TTGAGTGGGGGGGGGGGGAGGGGGCGCTCTTCCCTGAGATGTGCGGGCTTCTTACTGCGGTGGCTTCTCTTGTTGCAGAGCTTGGGCTCTAGGTGTGAGGGCTTGGTAGTTGCAGTGCGAGGGCTCAGCGGTTGCAACTCACAGGCCCCAGAGCACAGGCTCAGTAGTTGTGTCACCCAGGGCTTAGTTGCTGGGTGGCATGTGGGATCTTCCTGGATCAGGGATCGAACTTGTGTCCTTTTCATTGCAAGACGAATTCTTAATCACTGGACCACTGGAAACCCCAGAGTCTCTAACACTCTTGATTCTGTTTGTTTCTATTATTTTATTTTATTTTTTTAGGGTAAATATGAGAGGTTTAAGTGTCTGCAGCTAGACAAGAGCAGCAATCCCTGTTACTGGATGATTGCCACCAGGTAGGTAGAGGGTAGAAATTTAATTTTCACAGTATGTGGACCCACTAAGTAGGGGTTTTCTCAACTGGGACTAGGGTGAGGTGAGGAAGGCATTTGTCTCACTCTGGTCCCCAACCTGTGGATAACTCTGAGAAAAGTTAACTTTTTGTTTGCCATGAAAATATGATTTTAGTTAATAGCTTGTGCTTATGTTTAAATACCAAAGTAGATTGTAATAACAACTAACTCATCTAACCTGGAAGCTGACTTTTACAACATTTGGCAATTCAGGACACAGCCAAAGGTCTCCAGGGCCACTCAATTCACTGTGACCTAGGTCATGCATTTTTCTCTGTAGGGAAAACCCCTCATGCTGTATTATGTTATTTGGCATGTGGATCTGTGTACATAGTTTGAATATCCTTAAGACTTTTACGTGTGTTAATGGGTTGCTGGTTGGTGTTCATGCTCTATTGGAAATATAACCATGGCCTCTAAATCACAGGAGTAAAAATTCAAAATGATGGAATTTTATACATTTAACACCATATTTTTTCTATTGTACTTCATATGAAACTCCAATATACCATTAATATATGCGCATTTAACTAGAAAATAATTTACTTAACTGAAATTGTCACCAGTTTTTAGCTCTAACAAGTTTGAGGGGTACGAAGCTCTTCCATTAAAGGCAGTGTGGCAGTATTTCTCCCCATCTTGTGCTTGGAGGTGGGAGTACAGTGGGCACATGAGATTCTAGGGAAATATGTTTGGGTTAACAAATAAATGACACATACCCTTCTTCACTCTAAGTTGAAAGTCCTGAGAAAAAAGCACTATGGTACCTCATCTAAAGTATATCATTTTTATTATTCCTGTGTACCTAGCTTATCATTACCTGACAGCAAGCAAAGAGCAACTGGACTTGCTCTTGTGTATTTCCTACCCCATTTTACAAAGATTATGAGAGGATTATCTTAGCCATTTTTTAGCCTCATAGCCTTACCTCTGAACTTTGCACACAACTGATACTTGATAAATATTTTAAAAATTATACTTGAGATATACAAATTAGTTAGAAGTTTACCAGAATAAAGAAAAATCTTTTGAATTTTGAAGATATGTGAGGTATGAATTCAAGCGTGAATCAATAGGTGTGGAATTGAGAGATTACAGGATGTGTTTGAGACTGGTGGTATAGGGCAGACTGTGTGCACAAGCTGTCCTCACACACTGACTACTAGAGATGGGAACATCATCAGCAAAATAGTTAGAACAGGGATGGGGATCCAGAAGCCAGCCATTCCTGTCTTCTCGTGGTATTGTCTTTGTGATGTGTTTTGCCCCAAGCATTTATTTTCAGCTTACATGTGTCTTTATATTTAAAGTGCATTTTCTATAGGCCATATATATTTGGTCCTTTTTTTTTTTTTTTGTGAACCATTCTGACTCTCTTTCCTTTTAAATTGGAGAGTTCAGTCAATTAATGTCATGAAGTAATTGGGATTAGATGTACCATTTCATCATTTGCTTTTTCAACTTGTTCACTTTATTTTTTGTAACTCTCTTCCTTTTTTCTGATCTTTTGGGGAATATTTCAAAGATTTTTCATTTAAAATTTCCTATTGACTTTTGAAAAAATGAAGTAGAGCTGATGTAATTATCATGTTAGCTTCAGGTGCACAATATAGTGATTCAACATTTAAATACCTTGTAAAATGATCACTAGAGTAAGTCTACTATTTGTCACCGTGCAAAATTATTGAAGTGTTATTGACTATATCCTTTATTCTGTATATTACCTCTCTGTAGCTTACTTTTGTTGTAACTGGAGTTTGTACCTTTTAATCCCTTTCCTCTGTTTTGTCCACCCCTCTACCTTCCTCCCCTCTAGCAACCATCAGTTTGTTCTCTTATCTGTGAGTCTGTTTCTAATTTTGTTTTGTTTATTTTGTTTTTCAGGTTTGACATATAAGTGCAATCATATGATACTTATTTTTCTCTGTCTGAAGTATTTCACATAACAGAATGTCCTGTAGATCCATTCATGTTTTTGTAAATGGCAAGATTTCGCTCTTTTTTTTGGTTGATATTCCATTTATCTTGTTTATCCATTCATCTATCTATGGACAGTTAAATTGTTTCTTCATCTTGGCTATTATAAATAATGCTGCAGTGAACAAAAGTGGTTAAGAACCCGCCTGCTGATGCAAGAGACATAAGAGATGTGGGTTTGATCCCTGGGTCAGGAAGATCCCCTGGAGAAGGACATGGCAACCTGCTCCAATATTCTTGTCTGGAGAATCCCATGGGCAGAGTCATAGGCTACAGTCCATAGGGTTTCACAGAGTTGGGCATGATTGAAATGACTCAGCACAAATGCACACACGAACATAAGGTTGTATATATCTTCTCAAATTAGTGTTTTTCTTTTCATTAATAACCAGAAGTGGAATTGCTGGATCAGATAGTATTCTATTTTTAATTTTTAAAGGACTTCATACTGTTTCCATAGTGGCTGTACCAATTTATATTCTACCAGCTGTGTGCAACAGTTCCCTTTTTTCCACATCCTTGCCAATACCTGTTGTTTGTTGTCTTTTTGATGATTATTCTGATGGGTGTGACATTACATATCATCGTGGTTTCTTGTTTATTTTATTTATTTATTTTTTTTTGTGTGTGTGTGTGTCTATGCTGCGTGTCTTGTAGAATTTTAGATCCCCTAGCAGGGACCGAACCTGAGCCCTCAGCAGTGAGAGTACGGAGTCCTAACCACTGGACTGCCAGGGAATGCCCTTAATCATGGTTTTGATTTATATTTCCCTGATGGTTAGTGATGTTGAGCCTCTTTTCATGTGTCTATTGGCCATGTGTCTCTCTTTGGAAAAATGTTTATTTGGGTCATCTGCCAATAAAGTAGATGGGTAGAGTCAACGCTGCCACCTGCCTGTCCCAGACCAGTGAAGCAGAGGTGAGTGAAAAAATTTGGTGGCTACTACTCCCTTAGTGTCTAGAGAAAGTTCCAACAGATCCCTACCCCTTTGGCACATGACCTAAAATTAGTCAATGAGTCTCCTTCAGGTATGACTCAAGTGCTTTTCAAACTGCCGCTTCTGTGCTGGGACTTGGAATTAGTGATGTATACAGAACAGTCTTTTGGAATTTTTGCACATACTTTTCAAGAGTGGAGTGTCAGTGTTCTAAAGTCTTCTGGCTCTCCCAGGTATAAGCTCCATTGATTTTCAAAGCCAGACATTATGGAGACATTGTCTTCCTGGTATAAGTGCCTAATGTATTGGCGAAAAAGTTCGTTTGGAATTAGGATGTCACAGAAAAATTAGGATGTTACCTGGATGAACTTTTTGCCCAACACAATACCTTGTTCCTCAGGGAGAACCTCTGAGGCTGTGATAGCCCTGCTGTCTGTGTGTTGCCTTTTGAGGGTCCTGGCCAGACTGCCCCTCTGCCCCTCCTGCCCGTCTCAGTGAGGCTTTTTCCTTTTGTCCTTAGTTGCAGAAAATCTTTTCTGCTAGTCTTCAGGTCTTCTCAGAGATAGTTACTCTGGGTGTTGTTGTAGTTCTGTTATGTGGGTGGGAGGAGATGATCCCAGGAACTTCCTGTTCAACCAGCTTGTCCCTCTCCTCCCTAGACAGTATCAAATTTTCTCCTGTTGATTTTAAACTACACTTCCTTGTGTTATTATTTCAGTGGCCAGCTTTGGGAACTGCATTAAAAATCCTTAACTTATCATAGTCTACCTATAGTTAATATCATGCTGCTTCATGTAAAATACAGAAAACTTGAAACATTCCATCCCCCATCTGTTATGCTTCATGCTTTTAAATATGTATTTTCATGAGTTAGTACTACATATGTGATGGGCCCCGTAAAATAATGTTTTGGTTTTCTGCTTTAAACATTTTTAAGGTTTATTTAAAAAAGAGTAGAAAAGAAGCAAAAAGCAAAGTAAATCTTTTTCATATGTCTATACATGTAATGGAGAAGGCAATGGCACCCCACTCCAGTACTCTTGCCTGGAAAATCCCATGGACAGAGGAGCCTGGAAGGCTGCAGTCCACGGGGTCACTGAGGGTTGGACACGAATGAGTGACTTCACTTTCACTTTTCACTTTCATGCATTGGAGAAGGAAATGGCAACCCACTCCAGTGTTCTTGCCTGGAGAATCCCAGGGACGGGGGAGCCTGGTAGGCTGCTGTCTATGGGGTCACACAGAGTCAGACACGGCTGAANTGCAGTCCATGGGGTCGCTGAGGGTTGGACACGAATGAGTGACTTCACTTTCACTTTTCACTTTCATGCATTGGAGAAGGAAATGGCAACCCACTCCAGTGTTCTTGCCTGGAGAATCCCAGGGACGGGGGAGCCTGGTAGGCTGCTGTCTATGGGGTCACACAGAGTCAGACACGGCTGAAGTGACTTAGCAGATACATGTAACATTTCTGATGCTTTTTCTTTTTGGGAAAGTATAACTTTTCATCTGAGATTACTGTCCTTCAGCTTCAAGAAATTTGTGAGAATTTACAATAATGGAAATCTGAGAGTAAGAGTTTTTTTTTTCTTTTCTTTTATCTGAAAGTATCTCTATTTTACAGAGAAGGCAATGGCACCCCACTCCAGTACTCTTGCCTGTAAAATCCCATGGACGGAGAAGCCTGGTGGGCTGCAGTCCATGGGGTTGCTAAGAGTCAGACACGACTGAGTGACTTCCCTTTCACTTTTCACTTTCATGCATTGGAGAGGGAAATGGCAACCCACTCCAGTGTTCTTGCCTGGAGAATCCCAAGGATGGGGGAGTCTCGTGGGCTGCCGTCTATGGGGTTTCACAGAGTCGGACACGACTGAAGTGACTTAGTAGTAGTACCTCTATTTTATCTTCATTTTTGGATATTTTTGCTGGATACAGAATTTTGGCTTAACAGGTTTTATTTTCCTTTTTCTCCCCAGCACTTTAAAAATATTGTTCCACTTTTTTTTCTGGCCTGTGTAGTTTCTGATGGGAAGTCAGCTATTAATAATGTAATTCATTATTCCTCTCTATATAATATCACTTTTTCTCTTGCCTGTAAGATGTGCATTTTAACTTTAGTTTTTGAAAGCTTAACTACAACAAGCCTCGATATAGGCTTCTTTGTTTTCACTCTGCTTGGTATTCATTTAGCATATTGTATCTATAAATTCTGCTGGTCATGAAACTGAGAAATTTTAAGCCATTATTTTAAAAATTTCTTTCTGCTTTATTTTCTCTCTCCTCTCTCATGATTTCATTCACACATAGCTAAGATTGTTTGATTTTCTCTAGCATGTCTCTGAGGTTCTTTTCTTTGTTTTCAGGTTTTTTCCCCTCTATTATTCTTTCCATTGGACAATTTTTACTGATTTGTTTTCCAGTTTACACACGCTTTCCTCTGTCATCTCCATTTGATTGTCAATTGAGTCAACTGAATACTTTGTTCAGATACTGTATTTTTCAGCTCTCAGTTTTCCTCTTGGTTCTTTTAATTTTTTTCCTCTGATTTCCTTTATTTTTTTGTGAGCACATTTTATCTTGCTTCATTTAGACTAATTATAATAACCATTCAAAAATTCTTGTCTAAAATTGTAATTAAAAAGGATACATTCACGCCTATGATCACAGCAGCACTATTCACAATAGCCAAGTCATAGAAACAACTTAAATGTCCATGGACAGATGAGTGGGTAAAGCTGATGTGGTACATGTATGCAACAGAATAGTACTCAGCCATAAAAAGAATGAAATAATGCCCATGACCTGGATAACCACGACGGTGTGATCACTCACCTAGAGCCAGACATCCTAGACTGCAAAGTCAAGTGGGCCTTAGGAAGCATCACTGCAAACAAAGCTAGTGGAGGTGATGGAATTCCAGCTGAGCTTTTTCAGTTCCTAAGAGATGATACTGTTAAAGTGCTACACTTAATATGCCAGCCAATTTGGAAAACTGAGCAGTGGCTCAGTGAAAAAGGTCAGTTTTCATTCCACTCCCACAGAAAGGAAGTACTAGAGAATATTCAAACTACAGTACAATTGTATTTACTTCCCATGCTAGCAAGGTTATGCCTTTTCTGAATTTTCATTATTATAAATAATTCTTTTAGCTAAATATCCATGTTCATATAATTGTGTAAGTTAAGTATTAATTGAAAGAATTATTTTATTAGAATAAATCTCTAGCAATGATTTTTTTTCATTAAAGATACATACATTTCAAACTGTGGTGTTAGAGAAGACTATTGAGAGTCCCTTGGACTAGAAATCAAACTAGTCAATCTTAAAGGAAATCAATCCTGAATATTCATTGGAGGGACTGATGCTGAAACTGAAGCTCCAATACTTTGGCTACCTGATGGAAAGAGCCAACTCACTAGAAAAGACTCTGATGCTGAGAAAGATTGAAGAAAGGAGGAGAAGGGGATAACAGAGGATGAGATGGTTGGATGGCATCACCTATTCAGTGGAAACAGTGTCAGACTGCAGATAGTGATTGTAGTCATGAAATTAAAAGACACTTACTCCTTGGAAGAAAAGTTATGACCAACCTAGATAGCATATTCAAAAGCAGAGACATTTTGCCAACTAAGGTCCATCTAGTCAAGGCCTTGGTTTTTCCAGTAGTCATGAATGAATGTGAGAGTTGAACTGTGAAGAAGGCTGAGCGCCGAAGAATTGATGCTTTTGAACTGTGGTGTTGGAGAAGACTCTTGAGCCTGGCAAGGAGATCCAACCAGTCCATTCTGAAGGAGATCAACCCTGAGATTTCTTTGGAAGGATTGATGCTAAAGCTGAAACTCCAGTACTTTGGCCACCTCATGCGAAGAGTTGACTCATTGGAAAAGACTCTGATGCTGGGAGGGATTGGGGGCAGGAGGAGAAGGGGACAACAGAGGATGAGATGGCTGGATGGCATCACTGACTCAATGGACGCGAGTCTGAGTGAACTCCGGGAGTTGGTGATGGACAGGGAGGCCTGGCGTGCTGCGATTCATGGGGTCACAAAGAGTCAGGCATGACTGAGTGACTGAACTGAACTGAACTGACTCAGTGGATATAAGCTTGAGCAAGCTCTGGGAGATGGTGAAGGACAGGGAAGCCTGGCATGCTGCAGTCTGTGGGGTCACAAAGAGTTGGACATGACTGAGTTGACTGAACAACCATATACATTTTAAACAACTTAAATAGTTTAACAAATTATCCTCCATAAAAATTTTACTTATTTATTCTAGCACAGTGTTTGTAGTAGACTGAATAATAGTCCCCAAAGGTATCAACTCCTAATCCCCGGAACCTATAGTAATACTATATTTGGTAAAGTGGTCTTTGCAGATGTGATTAAATAAAGGTCCTGAGGTGGAGAGATTGCCTCAAATTATCCGGATGGACCATAAATGCAATTACAGGTGTTGGAAACCTTCTTGGAAATGCATTTTTGTGTATTAATGTTCTTATTAGGGGAGATTGTGAGGTATAGAGTTGCTAGGGCAAAGTCTTTAGATATATATATTTTTTAAATTAACAATGGCTCAAATTTTTTTGGTCAATCATTCAACTTTTTCAAAAGTTGATTGAAATATAGTTGATTTACAAGATATTTTACTTTATATAAGTACTGCTAGACTGTTTTTAAAAAAGCTACCAACTAATATATTCATCAATAATGAGAAATAAATCCATTTTCCTCTCATCTTTGCCTTTTCACTAGATAGAAAATAGCATTTTATTGATTATTATTTTCTCTTATTTTGAATGAGGTTTAGCATCTTTTTATATGTTTGTGGCCTTTTGAGTTTTCTCTGTATAAACTATCTTTCTATATTTCTTGCCCATTTTTCTATTGGGATATTTATCTTTTCCTATTAATTTAGAAAGATCTCTATGTGTTATAGATATTAACCTTCCATTTCTCTCTTCTGTTGCCAGTATATCCTCACATCTCTCTGTATATTTTTGTGGACTCTGTTTATGTTATCTTTTTGCATAAAAATGTTTAACAGTTATGTATGGTGCAGGTTCACCTATCCTTCTATTGTTAGTCGCTCAGTCATGCCCAACTCTTTGCAACCCCATGGACTGTAGCCCACCAAGCTGCTCCGTCCATGGGATTCTCCAGGCAAGAATACTGGAGTGAGTAGCCATTCCCTTTTCCAAGGGGTCTGCTGGACCCAGTTTGCTGCATTGCAGGAAGACTCTTTAGTGTCTCAGCCACCAAGTAGCCTGTAATTTTTTGGCCATCTTGCATGGCTTGTGGGATATTAGTTCCCCACCAGGGATTGAACCCGTGCCCTTGGCAGTGAAAGCACAGAGCCTTAATCCCTTGACCAACAAGGAATTCCCCCATCCTTTTATTATCTCTGGGTTTTCTTCCTCTATTATTAACCCTCTAGATTAAATATGTAGTCTCCTAGATTTATTGCATTTTATTTTTTTGTATTTTAGTTTTTATATGAATTTTATTTTTATTTAAGTTGCAATAAATAAATAGAGAAGTCCTCCTGCATTTTCTTCCAGATGTATAGCCAGTTAGGTCTATACCATTTAAACCTTCCATTCTTTCCTTGCTAAACTGAAGTAATGATATATATTTAATCCTCTCTAAATATAGAGAGATCAGGTTGTGGATGCTCTATCTGTTACACTAATCTCCCAGTGAATATTTCAGTGCTGCTATGATACTATTTCGGAGGAGACAACGGCACTCCACTCCATTACTCTTGCCTGGAAAATCCCATGGACGAGGAGCCTGGAAGGCTGCAGTCCATGGGTTTGCTAAGAGTCAGACATGACTGAGCGACTTCACTTTCACTTTTCATTTTCATGCATTGGAGAAGGAAATGGTAACCCACTCCAGTGTTCTTGCCTGGAGAATCTCAGGGACGAGGGAGCCTGGTGGGCTGCTGTGTGTGGGGTCGCACAGAGTCGGACACGACTGAAGCAACTTAGCAGCAGTAGCAGCAAGATACTATTTTGATTTTGATAGAACAGAAGTAAGCTCTAACATGTGGTCAGACATGTCATCTCTTCTTCATGTTTTTCTTAGTTTCTTTTGGACTTAAAAAAATTATTCTTTCAAGATTAAAAAAAAATAATTATTTCGTTCCCATAGGTCTTAGTCGAGGCACTGGAGAACTTCTTTAGGTCATTTGGGATCTTTCTTTGTGGCACAGGGGCTCCAGAGCACACAGACATGATAGCTGTGGCTCGGGCTTGCTGCTCCACAGCATTTGAGATCTTAGTTCCTCCACCAAGGATCAAACACAGGCCCTCTGCATTGCAATGTGGACTCTTAACCACTGGACCACCAGAGAAGCCCCTGAACTTTTTTTTTTTTTTTCCTTCTTAGGTCTAAAGGAGAAGAGGGCATAGAGGATAAGATGGTTGGAGGGCATCCCTGACACAATGAACATGTGTGAGAGCGAATTCTGGGAGACCGTGAAGGAACGGGAAGCCTGGCATGCTACAGTCCACAGGGTCTCAAAGTGTCAGACTCCACTGAGCGACTGAACGACAACAAACTTAAGGTAAGTGAATCTAATTTAAAAAGCCCTCTCATCTCAGTTTCAATTGCATTCAATTTATACAATTAATTTTTGGAGTTTGTTGGTAATTCTGTCTTCTCATTTAAGCACATGATTCTTCATTTATTCAGAGATATTGACTTCAGTGTAATTTATATGATATCCAGCTCTTTGCTAAATGTTTCATTAATTTTAGTAGTAGTTTACTAGACTTTCTTAGGTTTTTAAGGTATACAATCCTATAATCAACCAAAACAGGTATCATTTTCTTTTCCCCCATATTTATATATATTATTTTATTTTCTTGCTGTGTTGTATTCTCTTAAATCTTTAAGTTAATATTAAATACTAAATATAATAACAGGCAGTTCAGGCTAGCTACCGACTTTAATTAAAGTGGGTTTAGTGTTGCATAATTTAGGGTAATATTTTCAGTCACTGAAAAATAACCTTTGTTATGATTTAGCTTTTGTGTTACTAATGGCAGCTTAATTTTATCTTAGGCTCTTTTAGTAAATACTGGTATTATTATGGTGTTTTCCCCCTTTAATTTAATGGTGTGGTGAATTATAGTTACAGATTTTTTTATATTCAGCCACTGTTGCATTCCTAGTATATACCTTAGTTGGTTACATGTTATTGTTATCCTTAGGTTCCAGTGTTGAGTTCCATTGCTAATATGTTCTTTTACATTTTTGCCTTTACTTATATGTTATATTGGTTTACAGTTTCCTATTTAGAATTGCACTCAGTTATTTAATAACATGAACTGAGAAATAGTCTTTATCCTACATCTGTAATAGTTTTCACCACCCTGGAATAAACTCCTCTATATCTAGTTGTGCTTAGCTGTGAACCTGTCTAGTCCTGGTAACTTTTCAATATTTTAATTGTAAATCTGATTTCATGATTTTTTTTTGCTATGATGTTATTTCATACCTTCAAATAAAAGCATTTTATGTTGGCAATGCACCCCACTCTGGTACTCTTGCCTGGAAAATCCCACAGACGGAGAAGCCTGGTAGGCTGCAGTCCATGGCGTCGCTAAGAGTCTGACACGACTGAGTGACTTCCCTTTCACTTTTCACTTTCATGCATTGGAGAAGGAAATGGCAGCCCACTCAAGTGTTCTTGCCTGGAGAATCCCAGGGACGGGGGAGCCTGGTGGGCTGCCGTCTATGGGGTCGCACAGAGTCGGACACGACTGAAGCAACAGCGAATGTTGTTTGCATACATTTTTCTGTGTCTAATGGATTTGGAGTATAAAGAGTTCTCTTTTTCATTGCTTTCTAAATTTTTATCTTACTTTTGATTTCTTATGAGACTTAAGAGTTATATATAGATATGTGCATCTTAATTTCCACGTGATGAATATTGCTTTAATCTCTCCATCATAATTTATTTCCAGTAGTATTTGGTTTTGGTCAGAGAAGGTAGCTTGCACAAATTCTAATTTTAAAATATCCATTAGAAATATTTTATAAGGGACTTCCCTGGTGATCCAGTTGTTAAGAATTTGCATTTCCACTGCAGGGGGCACAGGTTCAATCTCTGATCAGGGAACTAAGATCCCACGTGCTCATGCAATGTGGCCAGGTTTGTTTTTTGTTGTTGTTCTTAAAGGTCTTGTTAATCAAGTGGCATCAAATTTTGTGAATGCAGATATTTACTCATCAAATATTTATGAAACTCAGCTTCATTACAGGCTCTTTTCTTGGTCTAGAAATATAGTAGTGAATAGCACAGATATATATATCTACATATGTGTGTACATATATATATATATATATATGCTGCTAAGTCGATTCAGTCATGTCCGACTCTGTGCGATCCCACAGACGGCAGCCCACCAGGCTCCCCCGTCCCTGGGATTCTCCAGGCAAGAACACT
>SJYA01002835.1:1169967-1278268 GCA_006410615.1 Neotragus moschatus | reverse complement strand
TTAGTTAAACGACAATGTTCTGTTGAAAAATGCATACAAACCAAGTTTATTGTTTCATTCAATTCTTCCATGTTCATGATTTTTTTTTCTTTGGTTTATCAGATATGTTTAACTGTTAAAAGTTTTCACTATTAGTCCTGCTTATCAAACTCCGCTTCATTTATCATATTTTTGATATTTTTTCTACATGCTTTTTTATGTGAATAGCTTTATAACTGTTGGATTTCTTCATTAGCTATACCTTTGATAACTACAGTTTATCCTCTTTATTAAATTACTGTCCTTTAATACTTATATTGCTGCCACTGTTGTTGTTTGCTTACATTGCTCTAACACTAACTGTTTTATTTTAGTTGAATGAGTGCAGTTGGATTTTGTTTTTTACCCTAAAAGGACAGTCTCTCTCTCTTTTTATGTGAAAATTCAGTTCTATCACACCTAGTATTATGACTATATTGTTGATTTTCTTTCTTTCATGTGTTTACTTTGCTGTCTGGAGTCTGGCGAGTCGTCCATGTCATTATGTGTATCAGTAGTCTGTTCCTTCTTTGTTTCTGAATAATATTCTGTTGTTTGAGTTTACCTCAGTTTAATTAGCCATTCATCTGGTGGTGGACATTTGGGTTGTTTCCAGGTTTTGACTATTAGGAGTAGAGCTGTTATAAACATTCATTCAGGTCTTTGTGTGGACACCTCTTTTTATTTCTCTTGAATAAATATCTAGGAGTAGAATGGCTGGCTCAGATAGAAATGAAGCTTAAGCTTTATAAGAAACAGCCAATCTATTTTCCAAAGAGACTGAACCATTTTGCATTCCCAATAGCTCTGTTGAGAATTCCTGTTGCTCTGTACCCTCATCAGCACTTGGTAATGTCAGGCTTTTAAACTTAAGTCAGTCTAATGGATGTGAAGTGGTATCTCAATATAGTTTTAGTTTTCATTGCCCTAATAACTCTTGAAGTTGAGCTTCTCATGTGCTTATTACCTATTAGTGTATCTTCTTTGTGGAGGTTCTATTGAATCTTCACCTCTTATTTTTATTGGTTTGTTGGCTTCTTTTTATTGAAATGTAATAATCACTAATTTATTTAATTGTAAAAAAATGGTTCCTTTAATTGTAGAAAAAGAAAAGACTTTGAATATAAGTCCTATGTCTGTGCATGTGTGTGTGTGTGTATGTGTGTAAGCGTATACCAATGCACAATAAACTATAGCCAATGTCAAATTAAATAAAATAATATGTAACTTTAATATATTACATTTTAAAAATACCAACCCAACACCTGTTTGGAATTCTTTTTATTTTTAATGAATTTCTGGGTCAGGACAAGAGATTATATGAGGCACAGCACTGAAATGCTAAGTCCAGATAGCAAGTTACCATGAAATACTCGTTTACGTCTACATATTTTGTAATTCACTGTGCAGCAGTATATCCATTCCCGGTGGCTCAGTGGTAAAGAATCCGTCTGCAATGCAGGAGACCTTAGTTCAGTCCCTGAGTTGGGAAGATCCTTGGAGAAGGGAATGGCAGCCTACTCTGGTATTCTTCTCTGGAGAATCCCCATGGACAGAAGAGCCTGGTGGGCTGCAGCCCATGAGGTTGCAAAGAATAGGATGCGACTGAGCGACTAAAGAGAGAGAGAGAGTGCAGAAGTATTACTGCAAATTCTTTACTTTTCCAGTTATAGCATTAACTCTCTACTGGATACAAATAAAACAGTTTAATTCTCCTTGGCACATGTCCTTCCATTCCCTTTGGCTGGCTGAACATGTAGCATGTAGCATGGTGAACACAGTACACCTCTAGACATTACATACTCCATCACAATTTAGATTGTTATTAATAGTTCCTCTTTCAGCTCGTCAGTTCAACTGATCCAGAATTACCCTGATTATCCATTTAATGTGACCTTCTGAATTCTCACAAAAATGAAGTGATATGTAAGAGGTTTAAAAAGATGCATTTATCATTTTAGCTCTTTGGGGGCAATAGGAAGATCTGTTTTACCAACGGTTATTTAATTCCATCACATTAGCCCCTCTATCTGTGATAAGAGCAACAGTGCATTCCCCTGTGCTCAGCTCAGCCTGTGAGCCGCGCCCTTCTCCTTCGTTCTTTCTCCTCCGAGCTCCGCTTCCTGTGCTCGCCTAGTGCACAAATACCAGAAGCTAACCTTTCCATCTTCTTTGAATGAGGAAATATTATCACAACCAGGATATTGTTGAAAATTAAATTTAACAAATAAAAGTGTAGTGAAATTTTAAATACAAATCACACGCATCCGTAGGATTTGTCTTTAACTGCACACCTTCTAAGAAATTATATTTTTACTCCCAGCAAATTACCTAGAAGTGAAAAAAATGACAAGAGTAATCTATTTTTTCACAGCTGGTCGGTTGGCCAGAGTTTCTCATCAAGGAGTACATGCTGTTTGCTCCCCAGATGGACAGCCTGGATGAGCTACAAATCCACAGAGCCTGGGACACAAGGTGGAAATTATACTGCCAGTGCTTTTAATCTTGCACAGCTCTGCACACTCAAAATTGCAAGTGGCCCATTTCCAAACGAGCATCTATTGGGACAATATCCTATATCTTGTCAGAACGAGTCCCATTAAATCCTCAGCTGGAATTAAACCAAAAACTTGTAATAATTACGGAAAACTTATTAAAAAGCTAAAGCCCTAGACTGTGACAGTGAAAACGCTTAGGCAACATTAACAGTAATTGAAATCTCTGTGAGTTTTTTTTTCAATCAGTCCTTGTTGGTGGCCAAACAAAGAACACCCAAACGAGAAGGTGTGAAACCAAAACACCCAGCTTCTAAGGGGGTAAAATCTCTTTGTCTCATTACAAAATGCAGCTTGAGAGCAGTGGTGAATTGTTCACCTGGGGGCCAAAGTAGCAGCCAAACTACTGCCCAAGTCCCATAATGAGCTTGGGTCTTGCTTCTGCCCACCATTAGGACTGCCGGCTTATTGGGCCTCCCCCAAATGTCGAGGGACCTCTTCTCTCTCTCTCCTCTGCCATTCCACCATCAAAATACACTGCTTCCCCTAGTAAGTCCTGAGCATTAAAAGAGTATTAAGGAAATAGTTTTGAAATCTGGCGTAGTAAAGATCTTGCTAGTAAATTTAGGGCTTTGTCTCAAAAGTAGGGACTATTAAAATAATCTTTTCTGTACTTCACAAGGATGATCTGTTTTCAATTTCTCCTCAGATAGGAGACCATAAAAGGAACTTCATTAGGCTAGGAAACTTTTCCAGCTCGTTTTTCCAATTCCTTTTTCAGTTTGCTTTTCAGTAGTTTTTAAACTGAGCAAATAGTACACCTGATCATAGGGCCTCCCTGATGGCTTCGTGGTAAAGAATCTACCTGCCAATGCAGGAGACTTGGGTTTCATCCCTGGGTTGAGAAGATCTCCTGGAGAAGAAATGGCAGCCCACTCCAGTGTTCTTGCCTGGGATATCCCATGGATGAAACAGCCTGGTGGGCTGCAGTCCACACGGTCACAAAAGAGTCGGACATGACTTAGCAACTCAAACAACAGCAGCAGCGCCTGATGATATTTGGCTATTTAGCTCTATATTCCTGGGGGTGATTCATAGGCAACTTTAGTTTTGTTTTCTTTTGAGTTTCACAGCTCAGGATGCCTTGAATAGATAATTTTTACTCTTGAGAGAGAAACAGCAGAGGAAAAAAAATCTCTTATTTTGGACTCATTGGAAGTCAGGACATTCTCAATGGCACAACTGATTTGCAGAATGTATCTAATGAATGTAATTGTATCCCTTTTTTATTGAAGTTCTGACGCTTAATCAAGTGCTCCAAGGAGAAGGCCAAAGCTCTGCGGGAATGCCAGTTTGGGCTGTGGACTCCAGACGGCAGGATTGTTGTTTAGTTGCACAGTTGTGTNAACTGATTTGCAGAATGTATCTAATGAATGTAATTGTATCCCTTTTTTATTGAAGTTCTGACGCTTAATCAAGTGCTCCAAGGAGAAGGCCAAAGCTCTGCGGGAATGCCAGTTTGGGCTGTGGACTCCAGACGGCAGGATTGTTGTTTAGTTGCACAGTTGTGTCTCTTTGCGACCCCATGAACTGCAGCATGCCACACTTCCCTGTCCTTCACTATTTCCCTGAGTCCGTTGAGTCAGTGATGCCATCCAACCATCTCATCCTCTGTCGTCCCCTTCTCCTCCTGCCCTCAATCTTCCCCGTATCAGGATCTTTTCCAAAGAGTCAGCTCTTCACATCTTATGACAGGATTAGCAGTAACCACTTAGAATGACCAGGGTACCAGGACAAGAACTGTGAGAGACTAAAAGCCAGGTTGTGTGAGCAAGGGTCAAAAGAGATCACTGTGGGGTGTCTTGAGGTGGGAAAGACTTAGGTATGCTGCAGAGAGTTGAGGTGTGACCTAAGGGTAAAAAGAAGAGACACCAAGGTAGATTGCCATCTTAGAATGAGGAAAATCATGCTGTCAAAGATGAGTATTCTCCATTTCTGTTGTCCAAAACGTCTGGGCAGCCAATAGTTGGGATTATTGTGGAAGAGACTTACTCATGTTTGGACAATTGAAAGAACGCACTGTAGGTCTTAGGAGAGAAGAAATGGAATAGCCATCATAGTCAACAAAAGAGTCAGAAATGCAGTACTTGGATGCAATCTCAAAAATGACAGAATGANTGCAAGGAGATCAGTCCTGGGTGTTCATTGGAAGAACTGATGTTGAAGCTGAAACTCCAATATTTTGGCCCCCTGATGCAAATAGCTGACTCATTGGAAAAGACCCTGATGCTGGGAAAGATTGAAGGCAGGAGGAGAAGGGGATGGCAGAGGATGAGATGGTTAGATGACATCACTGACTCGATGGACATGAGTCTGGGTAAACTGCGGGAGTTGGAGATGGATAAAGAGGCCTGGTGTGCTGCGGTTCATGGGGTCGCAAAGAGCTGGACATGACTGACTGACTGAACTGAATTGAAATCAATGCCAATACTCTATAAGAAAATGATGTTTCCTAACTATTTTACATATTCTGCCATTTTAATCATAACAATCTTCTTTTTCCTTAAATATTATGATATGAATATTATTCTAGTCAAATTTAAATTTATTATGGATTCTTATGTAGCTAAAATTTAAGGAACTTGTTCTTGAAATGAGAAAAATTATGATGAATATAAGAAATTAATTAAATAAATATTTCAGAATAAGATATTTTATTTCAAAGAGTAGGAAGAAGCTTAAGGATAGATTTAGAATCCCCCATGCAACATTTGTATTCTAAATATTCTATGCAGGAAAAAGATGGATATAGTATCACTAGATTTTCCATTACTTCAAATAGGCTTCTGATGTGAGATTAATTTAAGCTCTAAAACAGAATTAGAATCCTTGTCTTTTTAGGTAGTAAATTGATCTTGGATTATTAAGTGATAGTTCTAATAAAATGGTACTGAAAGGCCCTCTAATGGATTCCTGTTCAAATGGCAATGTGAGGTGCAGTGAGACAGTACTGAGAGACAACACAGAACGTCATTAACTCTGTTATCATTCAAACGAATAGAGCTGTGATGGACTTCACTGCAATGAACTAGTGTGCCTTGGCCTGCCGGTGCTCAGAAAGAGATTAAATCTCAGAGAATCAGAGGACTGATAATTAACTTCATCCTACCACAGAGGGGTGGTGGGGGTAGGGGAGAGGAAGTGAAGGAGGCAGGGGCCCAGGAAGAAGTGAAAATGACCGGAGTATGGAAAAGAGAATCCCGGGGCAGAAAGAATACATACCATTGCTTCTTTCTAGACACCTTTTAGCTTACACTTAATAAACCCTTCTTTCTCTGCTGCCCTTGTCCTCCCTGTCAGCCACTGTGACATCTTGCTTGGTTTTCGCTTGCATCATTCCAGCCCCTTAGGGAATAATTGCTTCTCCTAGTTCTTTAGAGGATAAAATAACAAAATAGTGCTGTTTGATATTCCATTCCTACTGCTTTCTGCATCATCATCTAAGCTGTGTTTGCCCTTCGACTTGATTTCCTCCCCCAGTCTGTCAGTCAGGGCAGGGAGAGAAGTGCTTTCTCTTTTGGTCTCTGTGGGCTCAGCCCTGCCTCGCAGTGGCCCTACCTTACAGCTTGGGTCAGTTTCAGCAGGGGTGAACTCTGATTGGCCTTGACTTTTGAGCGCTGTCAGCATCTGCCTTCTTCTCTAGATCAGATCTTTGGGGGGAACTTCCCTTCCTCTGGGAACACAAATGCTGGAAAAACAGTTTGCATGCAGATTTAAAGATTCAGAGGAAAGGATCAAATTTAAAGCAAAACTGCAAAGGTGGCCATGTAGTCAGTCTCCAGGACTGTCTGCCCTGTCCAGCCACATTCTCCTCTGGGTAGCTGTCCTGTAGCTCCCAGCTTCTTATCCTTTCCTACCAGCCCCACTGGCTAATGAGAAACCTAGTATAACAGCTGTGTGCTGTTCCATTTCCAACTCAGGGTCTTCCTACTGGCGGGGGCACCCTGCCTGGCGTCATCTGCATGCATGTGTGGTCAGTTGTTTCTGTCATGTCTGACTGTTAGTGACCCTCTGGACTATGGCCCACTAGGCTCCTCTGTCCCTGGATTCTCCAGGCAAGAATACTGGAGTGGGCTGCCATGCACTTCTCCAGGGGATCTTCCCGACCCTTGGATCAAACCCAAGTCTCCTGGGTCTCCTGCATTGCAGGTGGATTCTTTATTGATGCACCACCAGGGAAGCCCATTTGCAGTTCTCTGTTTCCCTCTTGACTCTTCCACTGATATCTGACTCTACTTGAGGGTCCTAGAGCCTCCTTGCTGATCACAAAGGGTGGTGTATCGGCTTCCTGGTTAATGCAGTGGCACATATCGTATTGGTCTTAATATCATTCTCTGCAAATGGATTAATCAGTGAATTTGTTTCCTATTGCTGCTGTAGCAAATTGCCACAAATGTCATGTTGTAAAACAATACAGATTTATTTCAGAATTCCAGAGGTCAGAAGTCCCAAATTAAGTCCTTGGCAGGGTTGTGCTCCTTCTAGAGGCTACAGGAGAGACTGGTTCCTTGTCTTTTAGCTTACAGAAGCCACCTAATTTCTTCGCTTGTGACCCCTTCCTTGTATTACTCCAACCTCTTGTTTTTGTCTTTAACCTCCTATTTCTCATTCTGAGCTCTTGTCTTTTCTTATAAGAATGTTAAAAATTACAGCAGGCCCACCTAGTTAATCCAGAATCTTGTCACAAGATTTTTAACTTAATCATACCCGCAAAGTCCTTTTTGTCATAGAAAGCTACGTTTTCACAGGTTCCAGAGTTGGGCTGAGGACATATATGGGTGGTTGTTAATTCAGACTGCTATAGTGATATTCAGGGTAGATGTTATTTTAGCTCAGTGTTTCTCAAAACTGAGCAGTATATAGATGCCTTTAAAAAAATTACTGGAGGATAAATTTGTGCTGGTTTTTGCCATACCTCAACATGAATCAGCCACAGGTATATATGTACGTGCCCAGTTGAGCCTGCCTCCCATCTCCCAGCCCATCCCACCCCTCCACACTATAACGGAGCACTGGGCTGAGATCCCTGTGTCGCACAGCAGTTCCCGCTGGCGGTCCATTTTACATACGGGAGTGTGAATGTTCCGTGCTGCCCTCTCAGTTCGTCCCGGCCTCTCCTTCCCACACTGTGTCCACAAGCCTGTTCTCTATGTCTGCATCTCCACTGCTGCCCTGAAAACAGGTTCATCAGTACCATCTTTCTAGGTTGTATATGCGTGTATTAGTATACAACATTTGTCTTTCTGACTTATTTTAATCTGTACAATAAGCTCTAGGTTCATCCACCTCTTTAAGACAGACTCAAATGCCTTCCTTTTTATAGCTGAGTAATAGTCCCTTGTATATATGTACCACAATCTCTATACCCATTCATCTATAAGTGGACAACTAGGTCGCTTCCACATCCTAGCCACTGTAAAAGATGCTGCAACAAACACTGAGGTACACGCATCTCTTTCAATTATAATTTTCTCAGGGTATATGCCCAGTAGTGGGATTGTTGGGTTATATGGTAGTTCTATTCCTAGTTTTTTTTTTTTTTTTTTAAGTAATCCCCATACTGTTCTCTACAGTGGCTGTATCAACTTCTCACCAATTGTGCAAGAGGGTTCCCTTTTCTCCACATCCTCTCCAGCATTTATTGTTTGTAGATTATTTAATAATGACCATTCTGACTGGAGTGAGATGATACTTCCCTGTAGTTTTGATTTGCATTTCTCTAATACTGACCGATGTTGAGCATCTTTTCATATGTCTGTTGGCCTTCTGTATGTCTTCTTTGGAGAAACTAGACTCCTTTACAAAGGAGTAAAATTGTATAGACTCTTGCCTGTGTTGACTTATGTTTATTACATTGTTATATAAATTCATATAAACGTTAAACTGCTTATAAACACCTCATGTTTGTAGCTTCCATACAAAGATAAAGCTAAAGCAAATTTACAAATTAAATACAAACAATCCATAAAGTGAATAAAATTCTAATTAGGTACATGAATGTAATGTGACAGATGATGTGGTTTTACTGAAAATGAAATTGCTGAGAAAATTTGAGTGTAGTGCTGACCATTGAAGTTTTTATTCTCCCCCTGAGTAATACCTGTTGTGTGTTGCCTTAATTCTTCCTTCTTTTCCTTTCCAAACTTTATTCATAGAGGATTCTCAGACATAATGTGGCTTTTACTTATCTTGAGTAAATGCTGACTTTACTTTTGTTCTTTTTTCATTTGCCCAAGACAATGAGTATTACACTGGGTCCCAATAAAAATGCTGGCTCTGAATTTGCACAGCAGTACTTGACTAGATTATGATTATCAGGAGATCGAGAACATGCTTTTTTTTAAAAAGAAAATTATTTTTGAGTTGAAAAACCAGTTATAATTTCTTACAGAGAATTCATTTGAGGGACTCTGTCTTTACTCTGACTTCACTGGTGAAAATAGGCCATGTAGGAAGCATTTCATTCCCCCGCTACCCAAGAATATTCTTTCTGGTTAATATTTATTTCACTTAGGCTTAAACTTTTTCATCTTTGTCAAATATGCTAATCTCCTTAGGGGTGTACTTTACAAGACTGTTCTTTTAATAGTCTGTATTGTATGCTTGATGAGAAAAAATAAAAGATTGTTTAGACGGGAAAGAGCAAGAGGGAGATTGAGAGTGATGGGAAGGGTAATGAGTGAATGAGAGACTAGACATATGTGAGAAACCAGTCTTAAACTATGCTTGAGTTTGGCTGTTGGGTTACATAGTGACCCCAGGAAAGATCAAATGTAAATATATTCAAAGCCTGGAGAACGTGTGGGCTCCCAGTCCTCTCTCTTCCTATCTCTGTCATCTGACCCTTGCAAATCTCATTTCCTTGGTATTTTTCCTCCGTTAGTGACAGCTGATGAGATGTAAATTCCAAAGCTTCTTCTGGACTAAAATTCTCTTGTTTGTTGAGCCCCAAGTTCTGAAAATATCAATCATAGCCTTCCTGCTTCTGCTGGGAAAATTCTAGCGTGCAGAATTTTGGTGGGCTGGGAGTCAGTGAAGGTGATTAGAAATTCCAGTGGTGATGGGATATGTATACCTCTCTTTTAGTCCTGCTGAAATTCACTGGCTTCTAAATTTTACTTTGTTTTGAGAAAGGACATTTAATATTGCTCAGTTGCCACTAAGGGTTTCTTCCTTTTCCTTTGATTGGCTGATGCTATCATTCACACGAGAAAGAAATTTATGTGACTCAGACAGTAAAGAATCCACTTTCAGTGCAGGAGACCTGGGTTTGATCCCTGGGTTGGGAAGATCCCCTGGAGAAGGGAATGACTTCTCACTCCAGTATTCTTGCTTGGAGAATTCCATAGACAGAAGGCCCTGGCAGGTTACAGTCCATGAGGTCGCAAAGAGTTGGATACAACTGAGGGACTAACACTAACACTTTGGAAACAAAACAATTATTTCTTAAGTGGAAGAAAGAAATCTTGAAGGAAAAAAACAACAGGTATACATGATTTTTTGCCTTGCAGTTAGATTTAGCAGCTGATATATACTCTAAACTATTACCTATGTAATATCAAAAGGGATAATCTCATTAAAATCCTATATGTGATGCCGAATTGCCTGAATTTGTTTTCCTTTGGTGAGTTGACTCACTCTTCCTTTCTTTCTTTTTATATCCTCAACTCTAAGTCTCTTAATGAGATGTAACATTTGTTGTTTAGAAGTTGTTTATCCTGATCATTATGATATAATTACGATAGAAATATCTTATTTGTGTATAATGGGTACACAATGCATAGTGAATAAGTAAACAAGTGTCTAATGCTAAATAACTTTTTTAAAATCTTAATTTAACAGATTGTTTTATGCCATCATGTGATTTTACTGTAAATAGATTCTACTTGGAAAGAGATGGAATGGGAGGGGGACGTTGTGGTGAAGGAGTAGGTATGAGTCTTTGGTGTTTGTTTGCTGAGATTTAAAAAAAAAAAAACATTGAAAATAATAACATGAAAAACATTGAATTCACCACAAGAAATCGTTACCTTGAACCTTTCTTTTTCATGTTTGCTATAGTATAAGTCATGTATCTGCTCCAAACCCTCCCATGCCTGCCCGTCTCACTCTGGAAAAGTGTTAGCTGCTCAGTTGTGTCCAACTCTTTGGGACCCCATGAACTATAGAACACCAGGCTCCTCTGTCCATGGAATTCTCCAGGCAAGAACACTGGAGTGGGTTGCCATCCCCTCCTCCAGGGGATCTTCCAGACCCAGGAAGCAAACCTGGGTCTCCTGCATTCTCGGCAGATTCTTTACTGTCTGAGCCATCTTGCTCTGAGAGTACCCTAAATAATTATATATGAAGGATATCTGAATACCACGTGTCCTGGCATGATCTCTTCCAACCTCATCGAGTCCTCCTTTGTCACTTTCTTTTTGGTTAATCTGTCCTGCCACTCTTTCCTGTCCCTGGAACACACCGAGCACTCTACTGCCCATCAAAGACTTCTCTCTACCAGCCATGTCACCACCCCCTCCTCAGCAAGGGTGTCTTTCTTCCTGACAGTTGACAGTGAGGCCTTCCTTTATGCAGGGGAGTTCCTTCCCTGGTAATCCCTATTCCCTTCCTGTGCTTTATTTTTCTCTGTAGCACTCATCATATGACATACTATACATTTACATGCTTATTTTTTTCATTTCCTATATCCTGTCCCTAGAATTTTAAGTTCCATGAATCAGAGGCTCTTGTTTTCTACGATTATTCTATCAGTGTCTAGAATTGTGGCAGGTATCCAGTAAATATATGTCATATGAATATTATATATTTACTTCATTTTTTATAAAAAGGTCTCACATAAAACATTGCTTGCTTTTTAAAACCTAATATATCGTCAACGTTTCCCATGTCAAGAACATTTTCTCTCACATTTTTCACATTGGCTCCTTGATATTCTATTTTAGAGATGCATGACAGTTTACTTAATCACTTCTCTGTTAAGGTACCTTGAGATGGTGTGCAAAATTGTGTAATAAATGATAGTCTGGGGAATGAGGGTCACTTGAATATACCTCCCTTAGTTGCCTTCTCTCTCTTCGATTCTGTGAAATAACACGGTACCTAGAAAAGGTGAGCTGGCAGGCCTGGAGCTCTCCTGCTGGCACTTGCAAGCTTGTAATACCATCTCTGGGCCTCCAAGTCCCTCACTTTATAAACTGCATGAGAGTGAAGTCGCTCAGCCGTGTCTGACTCTTTGCGACCCCATGAACTGTAGGAGCCTACTATGCTCCTGTGTCCATGGGATTTTCCAGGTAAGTGTACTAGGGTGGGTTGCCATTTCTTTCTCCAGAGGATCTTCCTGACCCAGGGACTGAACCCTGTGTCCGGCACTGTAGGCAGACACTTTACCGTCTGAGCCGCCAGAAGTCCATACAGCCACCCAAATGTCGGTTGTTACTGTCCACATGCCACACAGTGCCTTTCTGCCAGCCAGGAAACAAGCCGCTTGTTTCTTATTCCAACCTATCATCTGACCTGGTTGATTACTACATACTTCTAAAAGGGCATGCATCATGGACTGAGTCTATGCTTTTTTTTCCCTCCTCTTAGGAGAGTTTGGCTGATCATTCAGATATATAACTTATTTGGTTTATCTAATTTCATGCAAACCCCTGCCTGTCACTTAATCTTCAGTACCTGTCAAATCAATTGATCAGAAGTAATTTAGATAAAGCATCTGCTTTCTCTTCCTACCCAGTGATCAATAAGTGACTCTTTAGGAATAATTAAGTAGCCTCACTCCTGAGCTTGCCGCAAGTACAGGTGCCTCAGTTGCTGGCATACAGACTGGCTGCTGCGACCCAGCTGGACATGCTCTCTGCAAGAGGATAATCTCCTTAGTAGTGTGAGCCTGAGGACAAACCAGCCACTCACAAGCTTCAGGAAAATGGCTCTTTCTATCTTCCAGAGAAATGTCTTCTGCAGTTTCCTGCCAGTAAAAGTTCAAGAAGATCTTGATCATTTTTATTCATGCATCCATTTTGGCAAATCCAAGAGGGCCTTCTCAAGTCTTGTAGGATTTAAAGGTGTCATAGAGTGTATTTATCTGTAAAACACATTATTTATATGATAAACTTGATAATGGTAATCCTCCCTAGTTTTAGTGTTTTCACAGCTTATGAAAATCTTCTGCATATTCGGTGTCATTTGACTCCAGAAACCTTTACTTTATTGGTGAGGAAGCTGACTCTTAGAAAAGTCAGATTCTGAGCATTGCCACACAGATAGTGGATGTTGAAGCCAGAATTCAAATTCCAAACCACTGACCCAGTTCTTATGACAAAGCCTGGGTGCTTGGCATTATCGAGTATTCTCTACCCTCTTGCATGTTAGTGTTACCTAGGGAGCGTATTAAAAAATCCAGGTTCCTGGGTTCGCCCTTCTCAGGGATTTGGAATCACTTGGTCTGTTGCAGGGCCAGGGACCATTATCAGGTAAAAGCTCCCAGGGGCTTCTAATATGTAGTCATAAGGTTCTTTACCTCAGTCTCCCCAGGCAGAGATGAAACAATTGGTTATTCATCACTAATCAAGGAAAAAAACAATTTAGCTCAAAAAAGAGAAAAGAGTGATGACTTTATTTTGTTGTCCCTCCATGTTGTGAAAGAAAATCATCGTGGTTTAAAGGTCACTGCAGTGAGATTAAGCTTTTTAAGAATTATAGGATGGCAGAATCTTCTAGCTATAGTATGGTCCCTTCAGGGGAGAAAGCTGCTCCCCTTTCCAAGGGGAAAATGACCCCTTTAACACAATGGAAGACCCATCGATTACCTTATCATTACCTTATCTTGACCTATCTCCTTTTGATGATGCAAAAGAATGTTAATCAAAGATGACTCTTTTTGGTTCATCAGAGGAGCTGACCCCAGTCAGTAAATCTCTGCTCTTTGTTTAAAATTCTGAAGTGAAAGAATTTGCCTTTTCTATTTGTCTTTTCTTTCTCGTCTGGAAGGGACTTGGCACACATCCAAGGCTCCACCTGCTTGGCTCCTTTTCACACTCTGATCTCAGAAAAGCAATGGGATTCTACTGTGTGCACACCACCATTGTTTCTCTTGAGAGGGCTTCAATAGTGCCTATTCAAGGGGTCTGCTCCATGTGCATTTTTAAACCAGTTCTGATGACTGATAGGTTGTGTCTCGCCTCCGCTGCACATAGGGCCTCCTCAGAATTCCAGTCCTGTGTTGTTTATCTCTATTCATGTGCGCTCTTCTTGTGGAACTGCCTACATTTTACATGATTGGCTTTGTGGAGGCGAGAGGCACCCAGGCAAAACTAAACCCAGTCTTCCGAGCCAGACCCACCTGCCTAATTGGAATTGCAGGACTGCCACTCGCGAACGGGGTGGTCTGAGCCAAAATACTTACTTTCTTAGAGCCTCATTTTCCTCATTTGGTTTGAGGATTAAATAAAATAGTTTATGTTAAGTGCCTGCCACACCGTTGCGCCCAGTTTGTGTTAGTCTGTTTTCCTAGATTTGATAATTCTGTTTTTTCCAATACTGTTAATTACATGGGCTTCCCTGGTGGCTCAGTGGTAAAGAATCCAACTGCCAATGCAAGATACCTGGGTTTGATCCCTAGGTTGAGAAGGTCTCATGGAGAAGGAAATGGCAACCCACTCCAGTATTCTTGCCTGGGAAATCCCATGAACAGAGGAGCCTGGCGGGCTACAGTCCAAGGGGTCACAAAAGAGTCAGACATAACTTAGTGGCTAAACAACAACAACATTAATTGCATAGCTACAGGTGCCTGTGTTATCATCTCCCCTCAATAGACAGGTCTGGCTACTCGGCAGTACAGTTTAGTCAGCTCTATATATTTAGCCCAGAAGCCATCCAAAATGTGGACAGCCCTTAAACTTGCAAGTTCCCTGAGAAGTGAAGTAGTATTTCTTAATATATCCTTTCTCCTCCTCCAAAACAAACAAAAATAAACACACACACACAGAGTGCTCAATGTACTGTGCCATATGGGCTTTCCCCCCCAAGACCTTCATGAAGTTGCATTCATATTCTAATCTTACAGACTGGGATTTGAGACTCAGTAGTGTTGCCCATATCACACATGATTGTAAAACTGCAATTCCAGATTGCTGCCTCTTTGGGAAGCATTTTCTAACTTTTAGATAGGACATCTATTTGGAGAATGGTGAAAGAAATACTTGAGCTACAATGTCCATGTCATCGAGTGCTTTGCACAAGCCCCGACCTTTACATGGAGCATTTTGTTAGGGTGGAGTGTGAGATATCTGGGGGAGCTGGCAATTTTGGTGGTATAGCTGTGTATTTGTAAGTGTGTTGGCCTAGGTGTGTGTCTGCAGAATGAGTGTGATTGCATTTATCAGTGCACAGATCTCTTCATAGCCTCCACAGAACGTTCCCTTCCCTGCTCCGTGTGACTTTGGGCGGTTATCTAAGTGGCACAACCCCGCATGTTGAGAAGCTCCAGAGACCCTTTAAATAAGAAACTTCTTACAGGAGTCAAATCTCAGCTAAGCATCTGTGTGCCTAATCAAGGAGGTACAAGGCCACACTTAGTCAACAGGAAGATTCCCTATAGGAAGACATCACTAAAAGAAGTTCCATGTGATTTATTTGCTCTAACTCAATTTCCATCTGTCTCTTAACATGGATTGTGTACACACTGCACTCCAGGCATCCAGCCAGGGAGGAAGCATATCAAAGAGCAGAAAACCTTCTCCTCCCTTGGGCTGCCAGCGGCATGCTCTGCTAAGAGCCTGCTATGGCTAGGATGGTCTGCAAGGAAATGCCCTGGACCGCTTCATTGATATCTCAGACTTTGGAGAGTTGGCTGGATCATGGGCCTTTGAACAAGGGGTCCAGAGCAATAATTGGGGCCAGGTGGGTTTTGAACATTCCTTTTTTTCCCCCAGGTATTCCTTTAACTTCTATTTACAGACTCCAGATGGTAATTTTGCCAGTTCAGGCAAGCTGCTATTCACAGTTGCTTATATTTCTTACAGAATGGAGAATGGGCCAAACAAATGCTTTCTTGCTATAGTGTGTTAGAGCAAATCAGGTGAAACTGAAACCCTCTGTCGTTCTGTAAACAGAGTTTAGAATCTGCATGTTGTTGTTGTTTAGTTGCTAGGTTGTGTCTGACTCTTTGTGACCCCATGGACTGTATGTAGCCTGCCAGGCTCCTCTGTCCATGGGGTTTTCCAGGCAAGAATACTGGAGGGGGCTGCCATTTTCTCCAGGGGATCTTCCCAACTCAGGGATCGAACCTGTGTCTCTTGCATCTCCTGAACTGCAGGCAGATTCTTTGTCACTGAGCCTCTACCCATGTGCTAAATGCACCACCTGGATCACGTGTAACATAGGGAAATAACATAAATCAGATCTGGCCTACTGCCTGTTTTCATAAATGAGTATTATTGGAACACACCTATAGTCACTCCTTTGCATGGTGTTATGGCCACTTTTGCCCTAATATGACAGAGTTGAATACATTTAGTTCTGATTTAACATGGCATACATTCCTTAAAAAATCACCGGACTATGCAAGATTGTGCAATAACATTCGAAGGACCTATGGGGAAGTGGCTTTGAGGGCAACATTTAAAAGCTTGGCCAGGGACACATAAAATGGTTAGGAACCTAATAAAGAGGGCCACACAGTTTTGCACATGTTAAATGGTTAAGAAACATACAAATACCACAACAAATTTGGAAGTTTACTTTAAAAAAGACCTGATGTTTACCAGAAAGGGGTCAGCTTGTGAGCTATTAAGCAGTGGGAGAAGGCTTATGGGGAACTGGCGGAATCCTGTGGCACAGGAAGTGGGCAGTGTGGTGCCCTGGGGTTGACGGTGGATGCTGGAGGTGAATGCATGTATGTGTTTTGTGTATCTCTGTGTATCTTGTTTCAGCAGGCTGCGGTTTTCTTCCTTCACCTAGTGTTTCTTTCAGAGGAAATTGTACACAAATAAACATGAAATTCATGTGATGCTCATGCTATTAATCACATTGGAATGAATTCACGTTTTTGAAGCAAATTTTGTAGCAGAACTGATTGCTGTTGTGACAGAGACCATATGGCCCACAAATCCTAAAATGCATACTATTTAGCCCTTTCTGGAAACATGTTTGCTGACCCCTGGTGCAGAGGAAGGAGGAGTTAATTCTGAGGGCTCAGGAAGACACCCAGAGAGTACCATGTCTGAAGTGTGTTCAGAGCTGAAGAGGTGAAGTTTGACAGAACAACACAAGGGAACAGGAACATGCTGCCGCTTTATTATTCCCTCTCGTATCTGACACAGACTTTCCCTTATCCCACCTCCTCTTCTGAGAGCAGAGCTCTTCTGAGCTTTATACAGAGTGAACCCAGATACTGTCCCTGTGGATCAGAAAACGGTCCTCTGATTTAGGAGCACTTGGAGTCACACATGTCCCCAAATTGCTTCTGCCAGCAGCCTGCCCCTGGGAAAGACACGGGCTCTGGGCAAGCCTTTCCTCATGGAAAAGCAGATGGATAGCCAGGAAGGTCAGCAGAGCTTTCGGTCAGTGTCATTTCCACCCTGTGACATCGTCTTCCCGTTTACACTCACTGTGTGAAGTCCAGCTCCTTTCCTGGGGTGTCCTTCCATCAGTCCAGCTCCTTTCCTGGGGTGTCCTTCCATCAGGCGTTTGCAGCCACATCTCCCAGAACCACACTGAACAGCTTTCTATTTCCCTGTGAGAGTTATGAATCTGAGTAGAGACATTCAAAAGCAAATGGGCTGGTTTCTAGATCAGCAAGATGTTTATGATGTAATTAAGATAATTGACTTAGAAAAAAGCCAAAGATGGGTCAATTAGAAAGAGGTGGTTTAGAATAAAAAGAGCAAGAGGGCATCTTGGTCCTCAGTACTTATGAGAGGAAGCCTTAGCTTCATGTCAGAAAACAGGTGCGTTACACAACTCTCCTTGATCTGCTGTCACGGTCAATCAGCTTTCTGATTATGATTTGAAAACATACGATGGACATACTGATGTGAGTACTTCTCTTGCAGGCTTGTCGAACAGTGTTGGTTAAACCACCTTCCTTTTACATGGAGCTGGTCCAAGGCAAAGTGTGGCAGGACGCTCTCATGTGATGCTCAGGAGGCCAGAGGATGGAGCCAGGCTAGTTACTAGTTACTTAACGTCAAGCAAGTTCCTTAATTTCCCTAAGCCTCAGTTTCCTCAGCTGCAGGAGTGGGAGAGTAAGCATCACCTGCCTTGCAAGATCATTAAGAGGATAAGGGAGGTGGTGTGTGCAAAGTACTCAGGAGAATATTTATAATAGTAGCTCTTAACCCAAGTTATTGCTCTTTGGAAGCAGTATTGTGACCATCTGGTTTTGTACATCAGGTTCCAGAGGGCGATTGACATGAATTTACCCTGCGTAAAGGCTCCCCCTCAGGCTTCTGAATTAACCCATTTTCTGAGTCTGCAAAGCAGAAGACTGAATTGGGCCCCAGCACTTATATCAATGGTGTCTATTCTCTGTAAGTGTCTCCACCACCTACCATGCTCTTCCCCATCACCTCCACATCTTTGGGTCAAGACCAGTGAATGTGGCTTCTATGGCTGGCATTCTCCCTCTCTCAGCCAGTGCTGTTCTCTGAAACTTTAAGTGCATTATTTGTACAGATCTGTCTTAGCACCTTCCAACACCTTATCTTGCATTATGGCTATTTTCCCGTGGGTCTTCTCTTTGCCTGGATGTAGGACTCCGAGAAGGTAGACTCTTAATTCTCCCTTGTGTGCTACGTTGTGCCCAGCCGGCTGAGTGCCAGGTGAACCAGCAGCACACTGAGAGCACCGATAGGCATAGGAGTCATGGTGTGTGTGTGTGTGTGTGTGTGTGTGTGTGAGAGAGAGAGAGAGAGAGAGAGAGAGAGGTTGCATGTGAAACAAAGGGATTTTGCTGAGGGAGGGTATATCTAGTCATAATGTCATATGGAGTGGGAGGAGAGAAGGCTGGATAGTTGAGCACAGACTGAGAGCCCGGATCCTTGGACAAAGAGCTACTATTATAAATATTCTTCTGAGTACTTTGCACACACCACCTCCCTTATTCTCTTAGTGATCTTGCAAGGCAGGTGATGTTTACTCTCCCACTCCTGCAGCTGAGGAAACTGAGGGCTTAGGGAAATTAAGGAACTTGCTTGACGTTAAGTAACTAGTAACTAGCCTGGCTCCATCCTCTGGCCTCCTGAGCATCATATGAGAGCATCCTGCCACACTTTGCCTTGGACCAGCCCCATGTAAAAGGAAGGTGGTTTAACCAACACTGTTCAACAAGCCCGCAAAAGAAGAATAAAAAAGAAAAGGACTCTGAGGTTCAGACTCCCCGGCCAATGCCTTGTCAATGGACTTCTGTGGAAACATGTCTTGCAAAATGACTTTTGACCCTAACAGCACCTGTTTGCCATCCTGTAGCAGTCCTTACTTCTGTATAAGAGACCAGCTTAGTGCAGGCCCCATGACGTGCATCAGCTGTCTTTGGAAATAGACCCTGAAGAGTAATGCCTGTCAGTGGTTTAACTATCAGTGTGCCCGAGACCCTGGAAATATCCGTGCACGCACAAGTGACAGGAATGCTTAGCAGACAGCACACGGGGGTGGGAGAGGATGAAATACTTCATCCTTTTCCAAATGATTTGTAAGACTTAAGAGCCTTTGATTGCATCTTTCTTTTCTTTCTTGTGTGTGTGTGTGTGTGTGTGTGTGTGTGTGTGTGTGTTTGCAAAAGCTATAAAGAAAGTATAGCTGATAAATGTCATGCACTGGAAAGAGAAGTGGACAGTTGTTCTCTTCGGTGGCTGGTGGCTCCCTAGGTGATGGGGAAGTGGGACACAAGTCAGCCAGCCATTCTCCTTCAGTCTTCTTATTTGCAACTGGGGATAAACTGCCTTTCTTATCTGACAAGGTATCTTTGGAGGAGAAAATCAGATTATAGGTGTGAATGTGTTTTGAAAAAAATTGTCAAAAAGGCAGCATGGCACATTCTGCATCTTTTTAAGAAGAGACATTCTAAAAAGCCATTTTCACAACATGACTTGAAGGTCATTTCCTATCAGAGTGGTGTAGAGATTCCAGTTGGCATATTTTCATGTTCAGTTGGCAAAGTTTTAAATGCCTGTGGCAGACTGAAAAATGGCCCCTCAAGGATATCCACCTCCTGTCCCCTGGAACCTGTGACTATGTTACTTTACACAACAAAAGAGATTTTACAGATATGATGAGCAAGTTCATTAATAATCTCAAGATGAGGAGATTATCCTGGGTGACCTGGAGGGGCTCAGTCTCATCACAAAGCTTCTCCTAAGAGGAAGGTGTAAAGCCTCACAGACGCCATGACAGGCTTATTAGAAAATACTGGGCCACAGAAAAATTCCTGAGTCATTTGGACTCCGTGGGCTCAAGGCCATCCGGGATGGCATAATGGAGACCTTATCAGAAAATAACTCCACCCGCTCTTGGTGCAGAACAATCCATAAGAGATACAAAACTCTAAACCCACGCATGTGCATTGCATGACCAATCAGAATATGCCAAATTCCTGTCTTGCCTTATTTGCCCAATCAGCTCCCGCCAAATATCTGTCTTGGTCCTAAACCTATAAATACTCCTGTAATCCTAGACTCGGGGCCCTCTTGCCTCACTCCACTGCTTTGGAGACGGCGGAGTGCCCTAACTCGAGTTGGTAATAAACTCCCTTCTTGCTTTTGCATTGCCGTGGTGGACTTGTTCTCTCAGTCTGTTCAGGGATTCGAGCTCGGAGCATAACAAAGGCAAGGAGGTCAGAGGCAGAAGGAGCTGGGACAAAAGAAGCAGTGGTTGCGGAGAAACACCCTGAGAGCAGCGGTTGCGGTTGTGGAGAAACACGCTGAGAGTGGAGGAAAGGGCCCTGAGCCAGGGGATGCAGGCAGCTGCTAGGAGCTGGGAAAGATGACGAGACAGATTCTTCCCACGAAGCCTCCAGAAGGAGTACAGTCTTGCCAACACTTTGATTTAGGCTTCTGACCTCCAGATCTGTAAGAGAATAAATCTGTGCTGGTTTAAGCGACTAGGTTTGTGGCATTTGTTACAGCAGCCACTGGAAGCTAACATAATTTCCTGCCTCCCTCGCTCCTTCTGTCTGTCCTTCTCTTCTTTCGTTTCCCTTTCCCCATGTTCCCTTCTCCCCAATCTTTCTCCCTCCGCTTCTTCCTCCCATCATTTTATACCTCGTCTTTTCATCTTCTCCACCCCGCCTCTCTTCCCCCATCCCTTTGGGGAGTAAACAATCCAAGTAAGTAGTTAGAAAAAGATCTGATGATTGAATACTGATTTTTTTTTTTTTGATTTTATAGGGTTTTTAAGCTTTCTGCTGATTATTATGAGCTCCGGTGAAGAGATTAATTCAGTTCCTATGATTTGTTTCCTTGTCTTGACTTCATAAACATCACAGGAATACAATAATATAGTTATACATCCCCTGGGCTTGAAAATGCCCAGTAATTACAAGTGATTCACGAGAGCAGCTTAACGTGTAAGGGATTGCATTGTGTTCCCTAGCAAGCTGTCATTTATTAAGTTTTAAAAGTGCTTTTGGAAGGGATATAATGGGCTCATCAATTAAAAGTGTGTTTGGGAAAACACACACACACACACACACACACACACACACACACACACACACACACACACAAACTCCAGGGCTGTCAGTAGTAATTCTTCTTCCCCCAAACCCTGGTTTTTGGAGCTGCCAGCTTGCATGTGGGTGTGGAGTGCGTGCCCTCCTTTCCTAATGTATCCTGATGGTGGTGGTTCCACCTGAGGGGCACCGTGCAGGCCTCACTCAGTGCCAAGTGCAGTTCAGATGGCCCAGCCTTCCAGGACTTCTTCACAGGCTGGCCATTCATCATCCGATTAGAGCAAGGTTACCAAGTTGACATGTCCTAGCTAACACGCCTGATGTCGCGCTGGAGATGCGCTGAGTCTCCTCGGGCAGCTGGGTGGCTGTCCACATTACTAATGCTCAGCCCCGCCGCAGACAGATGGCTGAGTGCGGTCTTCCAGGGGAGCTCGGCACTCCCGTGGCAACCGATGCTTCCAACACACAGCTTCTAAAAGTCCTTTTCCTCTGGCGTAACCCAGAGGAAGAAGAAGAGATCTTCATAATGTGAGTGGGACAGTTTGCTTTTCGCGCTTCTCTCTGCAGACAAAGCAGGAAATGCCTTTTTTCCAGGCTTCCTGTCTTTCTACAGACTGGGTTTACACCTGAAGCCCCTGCTTCTTACTTCTTGAAACAGATGAAGGCTACACCATGCCTGCTCTGCTGGATCCTCTGTGGCTCTCTGCCCTCTCCTTGCTTGGTGCTTTCCTGGGAAGCAGTCTGCCTCTTCCCACAGCTAACCTTTCCATCAGCATCCTGCATCGCGTGGTTTCCTGAGGGACCTAAATCCTTGTCTGCTGCTTGGACACGTAGCCACTTTCCAGTCTTCTGCTGCTAACTCAGCCTCCCCATGAATTCCTTCCTCCCTGCTTATCATAGATCCATCTCTTCCATCTTGAAACACTTCTTTGCCCCACACTGTGTAGCTGGTAAATGTTGGTTGATTTCTGTCTCTTAATTCATAGCCAAATGTTTTCTTTTCTTTACCTCTGTTTGCGCTTACATCCTTGTCCTTACAGTCTGGCACCTACTCCCTGCACTCCATCGAAAATTATCTGTCTTTCTACCCTCTTAGACACATTCTCCCCTCTTTCTTGAGCTATTCCTGGTTCATGTTATATTGGACACTTGATTACCCCTGCCCCCACACCCCCAATTTAAAACACATTTTCACCTAGTTTCTAGGTTTTCTGCCTTGAAAATCCTCCATACTCTCTCATCTCTCTTGACTTTACCCTTCTAAATTATTATAATTATCTTGTATTGTCAATGACGACTACAAGTGATATTATACTCTCTCTCGTCGAGCTCAAGTACACACACTCCACGTTAGTTATTCTTGTTCCTGCACACATTACTTACTTATTTAGCTTGCTTTTATTTTTTAAAATTTTATTGGAGTACAGTTGATTTATAGTATTGCATTACTTCCAGGTGTACAACAAAATCAATCAGTTATATGTATACATATATCCCCTCTTTTTTTTTTTTTTTTTTTTTTTTTTTTTTTTACTGTACTAGAGGGAATACAATGGCAAGTAAAGCAGAGGGACTCCTGCCTTCATGGCACTTGGAGTCTGGTATGAGAAACCAGTGTTAAGCAAGTAATCACACAAGTAAGAGTCCAAATGCAACTGGAGTAAGGGCTTTGAAGGAGTAGAATGAGATATGCTCAGAGAATAACATGTGGGAAGGGAGATGGGGAAAGGGATCTAACTTAATTAGTTAGATCAGCAACTTAGTTAGATCAGGAACTTGTCCATAGGAGGTCAGAGGAAGGGTAAGTTGAGTTGAAATCTGAAGTTTGGTTAGATGTTAACGAGGTGCAAGGGTGAGTGAAGAGTTTTATGAGTATCAGAAACAATGTGTACAAAGGCCGTCTGGTGCAAGAAATCAAGAAAAGCCTGGAGTTGAGCAGAGACCTGAACATTCCGGGTTTGCAGATCATAATGAAAGGTTTGAAAGGGGTAGAGGAGGGAGTTGAAAAGATCCTGCTCATTTAGCCTGCTTTCACAGAGTCAATCACCTTTCACTGAGCACACATTTTTGAGACATGCCAGGGAAGAGGATGGGCTAAACTAGTTACGGTGAATGCAAGGTCTGTGGAGAGTTTTCAGTGAAGAAGCATATAGCCCCAGGGAATCGGCTTAACAGATGTTGTCAACAAGGCAGGGAGTGGGGGAAGTGCTGTGGTTTATCCAGGTTTCTCTGGGGACCTCTCTTAGACTCAGCTTCTCTGGTTGTGTTAACATCACCCTGATGTGATATTCAAGAACGACAGCTGGGACCAAGAGAAGGAGGTGGTGGTAGCTGTGTGCAGGTTGCTGTGGGTAATTGGAGGTAAAAAAGGAAAAGTGGCTCACCTGATTGCATTTCTAAATTACAGCCATTGTTCAATTCCTTTCTTAAAAGTACTTGGCGCATTCAAGAAGAAAAGGCCTTCTGGAGTTGGGGGAACGATGTGGTGGGGGCAGAGAGAGATGGATGCATGTAATACTCACGTCCCTTCACTCAGAGTGTTATGTTTATAAGTGCAGATTTGAGTGGCTTGCTCAATTATTTTCACTGCGTGCGTGCTAACAGTAATAAACTTGGAAAACTGAAACACATGAGTCTCCAGTAATTGTTTTTTAGATAGTGTAATAATTCACGATAATTGCTTGCAAAGCATTTCCCCCTGCTTTGTCTACAGGGGTAAATACATTAAAGCCACATTCTCGTATACTATTTTACAATCTATTAGCATAATAACCCCTTGTAAAATAAGCCCTGCTGCTGTAGGAAAGTGTGTGATATTGGTCCATTAGACACGTTTATCTTATATATCAATATGAGCAGCTAATGGCGCTATTTATGGGCATCATCTTAGCCTGGTATATGCTTGTTACCAACGAATAGATCCAGGGCATGAGGTGCTGTTTGATAAAAAGTTATCCCATGCTAACAATCCACCATGACTCTAGCCTCTTGCCTGAAAATTGCTTTCAGCCCCATGTGAATGGAAAAGTCATCTTGATAGATTTAGCTGCAAGCCAAGTTATAACCAATGTTCACAGAATATAATCAAATTATATCTTAAAGCCTTTAATCTCATCATTAGCATGTATTATTTCTTCCTCAAACCATGTAATTAAATAGCATATTAGAAATAGATTTTCCCCCCTTTTATACATTTATTATATAACCAGGGTTAAATTTAGAGCTCTGTTATGATACACATCTGCTTATTCTTAAATTAGAGTAGCTTTAATGATACCTGCAGAATTAGAAAAGTAATTGGTTAACTCAACTAAGGGAATTCGTGGCAAATAAGATATCATTATGTTTACCCAAGCACTATCATAATCTTAAAGTTGCATAATTAGCTAAATTATACAGAGGGAAATTAGACACTCATTATTTACTTTTCGTGGACATTTTGTGGATTTGCACACAAATTTTTGCCACACACATGAGATTAATTCTTCTTAAGGTTTACATCTGGTTTACCACAAGTCCAGAATTTCCGAATAAATGCTCTTTTCCAATTCCCAGTTAGCAATAAGAAGCCCATAATTTTGCAATTATGAAGCAGCAATTGCTGTGGAGAACAGAGGGCAGGTGGGCTACACACTGAGGTAGTGCCTCAGATCTTGTTACTGCTGGGGGTGCAGATGGGCCCCGGTAGACTGATCTGGGTCTCTGAGAAGGTTCTCCTCTTGAGGCTTCCTCCCCTTTTCAGTTGTCCCTCTTCCCGTTGCAAACAGGACTTGCTGCTGGGCCTGACCAATGAATTCCCAAGAAGCTGGTTGCTCCGTGTTTGATTCCCAGCTGCAAGTCAGAATCACCCAGGAAGTTTTAAGCAGTATGAAGGCCTTCCATGCCCCTCCACTCCCACCCTGCCCCAGTTGAGTTCAGTGGGTAACCTGAGTTGCACTCACATTAGGAGCTCCCTCCAAGGTGGAGGATGAGTGGCAGAGGCCTGCTGTCTCCTTCCTGACTGCAGAGCCAAGTGGCACACTTCCACTGGGCCTAGGCCCACCTTCTGGGAGCTGCAGGTTACTGGTCATACCTGACACACATGCATGATAAAGCAAATCAGCTTAAGACGTTACTTTCTAGGTGCCAGAGAGAATCTTCTCATTCTGTTGGGAGATATTTAATGAATGTTTACTTGCTGGGTTCCAGGAACTCTTATAGAGTAGGAGATATAATAGTGAAGATAACAGGCATTTTAGGGGGGAACCTAGTTTGGGAAAGGGAAAAAAAGAAATAAAGGAAAATGCGTAGAAAATGGCAAGTCGTTTCCTAGAAAGGAAGCAGACATGAAGTGAAGATAAGAATAGAGATTTCATGTCTTTCTTACAGAGACTCTCTCCTGGAGGTGGAGCTCTGGTCATTGGAAGACACTCTAGTAGGAGCCAGGCCAGTCCAAGAAACTCATTCTAAACAACCAGGAGCAGAATCCTGCTCTCTTATTTTGCCTTTTCATTAAGTATACTTACATTTTTATCATGTCCATTCTATGAGAACATTAGAATAATTTGCTTTTCCTGGAAGTACCCTTTTCCATGTCCATTTGAAGTCTCCCTTAGATGTTAGTGATTTGCATACTTGGGGGGTGGGTGCTCCCATGTCTCCATCTACTTAAGTGGCAGGTTGAGTTTCGATTTTGTCTGCAGAGAGCAGCCACATGAAAAAAAAGAAATCTCAAATTATAAAATGTCCCTTCTTTCTCATTATTCCTTTGTCCCTGGTCCTCAACAGAGCTGAAGCTCCTAGAATCAGGTTCCTTTTTCCGAAGACCCCCTTTAGGGCACAGGACAGCAAGGAGATCAAACAAGTCAATGCTAAAGGAAATCAACCCTGAATACTTATTGGTAAGACTGATGATGAAGCTGAAGCTCCACTACTCTGGCTACCTGATGTGAAGACCCAACTCATTGGAAAAGATCCTGATGCTGGGAAAGATTGAGGGCAGGAGAAGGGAGTGACAGTGGATAAAATGGTTGGGTGGCATCACTGACTCAATGGACAGGAGTTTGAGCAAACTCCAGGAGATGGTGAAGGTCAGGGAAGCCTGGCATGCTGCAGTCTATGGGATCGCAGAGTCAGACATGACTTAGCGACTGAAAACAACAATAACAATCCATGGAAGTAGAGTAACAATGTTCTCAAGGGCTTCTCCCCACTCATGCATGGGAGGTCCTTGGTGCCAAAATTATTGACACTGCCTCATTTTCTGCCATCTTGAATGAATATATTTTAAATGGCATTAGTTTGTGAGTCCTTGGCTTGATTTATAATACATTTTCTATTCAGATGCGCTAATACTGTTTATCTCCACAAAATAAATATTAAAATTGCAAGTGAGCTTCACATTAAATTTTTATTTATGCTATTACAATTTTATTTCTGTTGAGTTATATTCACTTTTCAGACATAAGGCTGAAATAAGAGCTCATAGGCAAATAAAAATAGCTATTACTCCAATTTCTCTTGATTGTCTCCTTAAGATGTTACTCTGGGCTTATTCCTTGTTCACACACAGTCTGTGTAATGAATATTGGGGAGATTACTATGAGCTTCTTGATTCTCACTTTGTGTCCAGGTGAATTGTTTCTGTTAATGTTTCTGTTTCTGGAGACCTAGACGGTTTTTGGAGCAATAAGCCCTTTGTCATCTGTAGTTGTTGTATGTCCAGTGGGTGCTGGAGACCTACAGTTGGTAAGGACATGGCTTTGGGTTTGTAGTTCCAGTAATGTGAGTGGTAATTGCCAGCAAAATACATTTGTTTACTTGCTGCTCTTACGACTAGCAACCAGTGACAACTTCACTGTAGGATGCCTAAAGTTAAGAGTACAGCTTCGGTCATGGAGCAACCTTTTGTCCAAATCTGTGATGTAATCTCGCCATCACACTCTTCCTTGCTACTTAACTACAGTATCTTACTTCTGCCTATAGCAGCAATAATAGTAATACTTGGGGGGTTAGATTTTACTAGATTAGAAATCTCAATTGCAGAATGCTGTGAGGAGAAAAAGAATAATTTACAAATCATAAGAAGCTTTCTGTCTCAAAAAGTGAACACTAGTCTAACTTTGGGAGAGTTCAGTACCATAACTTTGGAAACTATGGCAGTATTGTTCAAATACTTGAATCTCCTTAAAGGCTTATTTTCAAGTTTTTTTTTTTTTTTTTTAATTTGAAAGCATGTGCTTTCAAATAAGAAAAATAAGTAATACTTCTTGTCTTTAGTCATGTCTTTGACAGTCTCTCATGGGTAATATTATGAATGAGAACCCACATGGTAGATACACAAGCACTGTGATGAACACTCCACACATTATTTCCTTTCATCCTCTCAGCAAGCTGGTGAGCTAGGTAGTATTATTGTACCCATTTTACAGATGAGAAAACAAACGAAGTCCTAGAGAAATTAAGTAGCAAGTGACTCAAGGTGGAACTGAGATTCAAAAGCAGATCAGTATCATTCCTAAACTGACATTCTCACTCATCCATTGTGCCCTATAGGGAAGATTAGTAAAGTGTGTGAGATAAAACTGATATAAAATTTTAGCTGTTTGATCAATTGTATCTTAAGAATACTGAAAAAAAAAAAGAAAAAAAAAAAAGAATACTGAAGTAACATGGAGTCTTAGATTTCAGTTTTGGCTTAATCACTTATTAGTTTTGTGTCTTCAGACAAGCAACATTAGTTTGGGATCTTAATATCCTCATCTGAAAAAAACAGGTCTAACAGTACCTAACTCAAATAAGAAGGCAGTTAAGCATTTACAATTTAAAGACACTCTATGTATGCCTCAAATCCTCTCCTTGGTTCTATCTTACTCGCATTTCCATTATCTTGAAGACAAGTAGATCATAATTATAAAATTTGTGGAGAAGACCAGCCTAAAAAGAATGGCTAATTTGTTGTGAAATAATCAGGACACAAAAACGGTTATCTGTAGAGTGAACTAAGAGATCAAGCCCTTCAACATGAAGTGTAACCTTTTGAGAAGGTCTCATAAAAGACAGTTCTCTTTAGTTCATCCCAAACCCAAGCCTGCTAACTGAGCAGTTGCCATGTGCCAGGCACTATTTTCAGCTCTTTATATGTATTGTTATATAATCTTCACAGCAGCTGTTAGGAGTAGGCACTGTGCATATTTTTTTCCCTTTACGGGTAAAGAAACTGAATCACAATGGGATTATTTGCCCAAATTCATACAGCTAGGAAAGGATGGAGGAGACGACTTATGAGCCCAGGAAACCTAGGCTTTTTAATTCCACACCTAAGTGTGTTGTAAAAAAACCTAACAGTTTTGTGTCATGTTAATAGAAACACTGCATCTAGGTGAGAATTAGTGTCAGACAACATCCTCTTCAATGTTCCACAGATTTAAATGACTATATCCATGTATTGAGGGGCCTTGGCAAACCAGAAAACATGCAGAGAAGGGCTGTCAGGATGGTGCCATTCAAAGGGAAGTTTGGGAGATGTGAAAATGTCGAACTTGGAGAAGAGGAGATATGATGGGACAGCTGTCTGCAAATGTTTGCTGTATGAAACCTATTGTACTGAACTCTTCTGTGAACTCCAAAGACCAGACCTGAGCATGGACAGATGTTTAGAGGAAGGCATCACTTCATGGCAAATAGATGGGGAAAAAAATGGAAATACTGACATTTTATTTTCTTGGGCTCCAAAATCACTGCAGACAATGACTGAAGCCATGAAATTAAAAGACTCTTGCTCCCTGGAAGAAAAGCTATGACACACCTAGACAGCATATTAGAAAGCAGAGACATTATTTTGCCAACAAAGGTCCATCTAGTCAAAGCTATCATTTTTCCAGTAGTCATGTGCCAGTGTGAGAGCTGGGTCATAATGATGGCTGAGTGCCAAAAAACTGATGCTTTCAAATTGTGGTGCTGGAGAAGACTCTTGAGAGGCCCTTGGGCATCAAGCAAATCAAACCAATCAATCCTAAAGGAAATCAGTCCTGAATATTCATTCATTGGTTGGACTGATGCTGAAGCTCCAATATTTTGGGTACCTGATGTGAAGAGACAGCTCATTGGAAAAGACCCTGATGCTGGCAGGATGAGAAGAGGGTGATAGAGGATGAGATGGTTGGATAGTATCCTTGACTCAATGGACATGAATCTGAGCAAACTCCATGAGACAGTGAAGGACAGGGAAGCCTGGCGTGCTGCAATTCATGGGGTCACAAAGAGTTGGACACAACTTAAGGGACTGAATACCAACAAGCAGACATATCTGAAGATGACATCTTCCCGCTAGTAGAATGAGCCTCTGCTAAAAAGTGGGCACCCAGCTACAGGATGTATTGAAACTGACACTCCAGGCGGCTTTCTATTAGGAAAACTGAGCTGTTAGGGGACTTCCATGTCAGTGGCAATATCCACAGGATCCTTTACAACCTCAAAATCCATCACTCCATTCATGACGTATACCCGCCTCAGATTTCTTCCTTATAGACATTTCTCTTTGGGGTAACTCCAAAGGTTAAGGATTAACTGGGTTTAATATTAATATGTGCATGTTTCATTGATGAAGCAGCCACAGTCAGTTACAGCAGGGGTGCTCGCTCCCCTGAACCAAGTTGATACTCTTGTGTTCTCTCCCCGAGGATTTGTAATTGGTTGCCTTTCTGGAGCTGGAAAGTATGCAATCTGTGGAACTAGCGCCCCAACCTATTTGTGCTGGTAGTGGGTAAATGGAAAATAGTCATAGACAAGAAAATGTGAATCAAGCAGATGCATAGCAGGATCTTGCGTGAAATGAGAAGTCACACAGTTCAGGGAGGGAAAGAGAGATGTCGAGAGCGGGTAAATTCGATCACTCGGATTCCCACTGGTTTGCAAATTTCGTATTCCAGTTCCCCAGGCTTGGCTGCAAGGCAAGGATGCATCGGATACTCCCAGTTGGTTTCCATTTCTATAATTTGCCATGCAAAGTTGTAAAATTTTAGACCATTCTTTTTACAGAGGATGACTCTGCTACCTTTGTATCAAAAACTTACTTTCACTATCGTCAGATGGCCACTTAATAGTGGCAAGTCATTACAGATACACATTTCCCCCCAAGACATAATGGTTATAATTAAGTGATTCAAAAGTACTTTAGCGCAGAAGGACGAGGGCTATCCAAATGTCAGACTAAATTATAAAGTGAGCAGAACTAAAATGCCATAGGATACAACCATCCATAATTTACGAGTAGCAAGCTCAGATCAGTCCATAAAATGAGCTGAAAGAATTGTTTCACAGTTTCATATGTTTTTATCAAGAGATATATCTCAGGAGCAGCGAAACAGTGAAGACTGATAACGATGCAAGAGTGAAGCATCCTGACTGTATTGCTAAGACGTCATGTTCTTGATTGTGTAGTAGGGGAAATGTCAGGAGCTGAGGTGCCACTTCATCAGCCTTTGTGAATCTTAGTTGTGAATATTTTAGGTGGGATGTTGGTTCTCAGGAGAATCTCATGCTGCTGCTTTGCTGTGGCAGAAATCTTGGGGTTGGTTTTTTTTTTTTTTTTTTTTTTTTTTGTAAGAGAGAAATCCTCTGAGCCCTCTGAGATGTAGACAGTAAGAGGAATCCTCATAGGCTTCTGGTGCAAAGCCCTGCCTACCAGGAATAAATCCAAACTGGAGATTGTTTGCAATNGTTTTTTTTTTTTTTTTTTTTTTTTTTTTGGTAAGAGAGAAATCCTCTGAGCCCTCTGAGATGTAGACAGTAAGAGGAATCCTCATAGGCTTCTGGTGCAAAGCCCTGCCTACCAGGAATAAATCCAAACTGGAGATTGTTTGCAATGGGTCTATGTGACAGAAACATTTGCAATCATGTCACTGAAAATGTTTGTTTTGCTGGGTCTACATGGCAAATAGGATACAGATCAGTGAGCAAAGAAATGGCTTGCTGAGTAGGCTGGACACAGTTGATGAAATGTTTGCGGGAAGCCTGTGCCATACGCCTTGCTTCTGCACCCCATCTAGGGGTTGCCACGCTGGCTGACAGCATTTCCAGCCTCAGCGTTGATGAGAAACGAGCTGAAGTATTTATCATCATTAAGGTCCTAGATTGTTTTCTAGGAACGTTAAACCTTCTGACCATATTATAACTCATGGAGTTTGACCCACATTCCTCTTGAAGTCTGGATCAGATAGAGGACGGCTATGCTTTATTTTTATGGAATAGGTATGTTTTAAAGAGCTGCCAGTAAAGTACATTGTATAGAGTAAATCCCATTTCCCTACTGACTTACATATATATATATATATATATATATATGTATTAAGTTTGGGATGTGTATCTTGGAAAGAAACCCACTGTTTGGTGAGGAGGCAGTTTAGGTGGCTTCCACTGCAGCCTTATGGTGCGTTCCTCCCGACGCCAACATTCACAAATGCCTGCAGAAGATATGAGCGCTTCCATTTTCTTCTATGCAATCTCCCTGCTCCAGAGCGTCTTCCTAACCACTGGATATGTGCTCTGTATTCCATATATTGTAAGATTTTCATGCACATGGGCGATTTCCTTATGCTATACTCATGATTTTAATCTTCTCTTTCTCCTCTAATCTGAGTACTTTATACCATTTGGCCAAGCTAGGTCATGATATCATATGGCAGTTTAAGTCTCCAAAAACATCATAGTTGTTATAACAGGATGCAAGTCGGAAACCCCAGTGGATACTACAGTATTATTTTAAAATCAAGGAGCAACACGAGAGAATAATACCTGAGAGATATAGCTTCAATTAACAGTAAATCTCCCAGATTACAACTGTACATATTTGTAAGATATTATGAATGAGCTGAGGAAAAATGAATTAGACTTCACTAAAATAATAACCCTTCCTACAAAATTATGTAAAACCACATGTTGTTTACTCTTCAACATGTTGTCTTGGGTCTAGGTGAACATGAGTTATTAATTGCCCTTTGATTAAAGAACTTTATCTTTTCGTCATGGTTGACTTCTGAGGGAGTGTGCCCTTACCTGTAGAAGTTTGTAATGAAGGCTCTGTTTGGTTAGTGGCAGCGGGCACACTATTCCTTTCCCTGTGAGGGAAAGAGAATGTTTTGGGAAGTGAGGAAAAGTAACTTCTGATGTTAACTAGACTCCTCAGAGTGATACCACCTAGATCTGGTTTGTTTTCCTGCACTTTAATAAGCGGCACTGGGATTTGTTCAATTTCTCTGTTTCCAGGTTTTGTTGTATGCATCCAGAGAGAATGACAGAAGTTCTCTAGTTGCAGAGGCTCAGCACTTCACCAATTTAGTTAGCTCGTCATAGTACCCCTTGCTATTCCATGAATCCAGTTCATACATGGACGTGTCACGTGCTGTAAGTGGAAAGTGTCTCCTGCAGTTGTTGTCTGCACCACTGACAGCCCAGTGACAGAGGTTCATGGCATCTCACTGGGCCTCCGTCTCTAAGAGCTCACATTTATTCAGCACTCATCATGTGCCAGATAGGTGCCAGACACTTTCCTCGCCTCACCCTGGTCAGTTTCTCTACCTAACTTACAATCATGTCCCAGATGGAGAAATCAAAGCTCAACAGTTGAATTTACTTAAGCCCACATAGCTAGTGGTAGGTGGCTGAGTAGGAACTTAGAACCAGATCAATCCCAGGGCCTAAGCTTCTTATTACTTTTCTCTGGTTTCCATTTAGTACCAAGCTATTAGACTGTGTCATATCAAAATGGACATAATATGAAACATCAAAATAAGGCATTCCATCAAGAGGTTTGCGAGGGAATTGTGACAAATTATAGACCTCAGCCAGTTAAAATTTCTTTGCTTTAAGACACAAAGAACATCACAGATTTTTTTCTTTCTTAACTGACTTCATGATAAGTCTGTCATGTATCATTGATCTAAGAGAGGACAATAACAATCCAGAAGGGCACTTTCATTTCTAGGATATTCTAAAAATAGCCTATTTGATTAATAGCTGTGTCCAGGGAGAATAGACGTCTACACTGCGGCTGAGGACAGGGACCTACTTCTTACCCTCACTTCCCACATGTTTCTCAAACTGATCTACTTAATAAGATCACCTACTTATTTTGACTTTTTTTCCATTTAACCTTTATGTATCTCTGGGATTTAATTTATTCAGGGCATGTAACCTCAGGTCAGGGGATGTTTTTGCCCAAAGCAGGATAACGATAACCATTTCTCTGAGAAATAAATGTTACTGGCCTTTGCACTGCAGTTTAGGATATTTACAAGTCTTTAGGATGAACACTCAATCAACATATGGCAACAAAGTTCATCCTGAGGCCTAGGGACCTTGTCACTATCATTATATCGCTCAGTTATCCAGTAAGAGAAATGGGAAAGTCCTGAGGGTGGTAACCATGTGCCTCAATGAGATGATTAGGCAGTGTTGACTCAGGGCAGTTAAAGAACCCATTAGATTGGAAAAGGAAAAGATAGAAATTGAATTGATTGATCTATTTACTAAAAAAATTGGCTTTGGGAGCTGCAAGGAGTTTTTCCTTAGAGAAAAGAAACAGCGTTTCTTTTCTTTCTTTTTTAGATAAGGATTCCTCTATCTGAGACATAACAGTCTTTCTTAGACAGCGATGGACAGTTTAGTTACCCAAATTCTCTTGATTATATTTTCCAAGCATAACAGTTTATAAATATTTGGTAGAAAATTTCAGGTATAGTATTTATTGTAGATAATAATAGTAATAATAGCCACGGGTTCCTCCTATCCTCACACACATGCACCTTTGCATGTGAACTTGTTGCCACTCAGCTCAAGAATTGGAGTCACTTTCTCTACCTATTTGCATCTGGATGGACTTCTGGCTTTCTTTGACCAGCAGAATGGGGCAGAGGTGATGATGCCATAAGAGTTTCAAGTCTGGGCTTCAAGAGATCTCGTAGTTCATCTTCTCATACTTTTCCTGTTCTGATATCTCCTTGTGGAAAGGGCTAGGCTAGCCTTTTGAGGATGAGAAAACATGAATAGCAGAGACATCCCACTTTGGGCTCTAGAAACTAACCTGCCTGTCTACAGCACATTCGGTTCCCTTTGATCCACCAGCTGTGTTCAGAATCACCCAGTTGACCCACAGATTTGTGAACGTAACAAAATTTTTGTTATTGTAAGCCTTTAACTTGCGTATGGTTTTATCCAGTTATAGATAATGGTCATATATAGTGTCATCCTAATCCACAGATACACACTGAAAATGTATGTCTAGTTGGTGGGATTATAGGCGATTTTCATTTTATTTTTGATACTTTCATATATATTCTAATGAACCTATGATACTTTAAAAATAAGGTTAATGACAACATAATATTGATTTTTAAAGGAGGAATCATTTCAAGCAACTGACTGGGCAACTCAATCACTTTCTTTAGGGAGTCCTTAGAACAATATGTTCCAGTAATCCATTTTTGTCCAATAAACCACTCCAAAACTTAGTGGCAGAAAATAACAGCCATTTTATTATGCTCATGATTTTCTGGATCAGAAATTTGGCCCCAGGCATCATGAAAGAGACTTATCTCTGCATCTTGATGACGGAAGTCTCATCTAGGGCACTGAAATGTCAGGAAATGGTTGAGGAAGCTCAGCTGGGGTCACGTGCCCAGAGCCTTGGTTCTAGCTGTGGGCTGGGTTCCTTACCTCTTCTACGTGTTGTGTCGGGTGGAGCAGGAATGTTTAAGAGGGCTTCTTCAGTCATATATCTGGTGCTTGAGCTGAGATAGGTGAAATATCTGGGGTTGGCCAGGACTTGCTCACTCTCTCTCTCCCCAAGACTTTTCCACATGTCAGGTTTGAGCAGCAGGGTGATCATATTTCTTATCTGATGGCTGACTTCACCCAGGGTAAACATTCTAAGAGGTGAGAACTGTAATCTTTCTCATGACCTAGTCTTAGAAGACCCAGAACATCACTCCTGTTGCATTGAACTAGTTGAGCAAGACCCTAAAGCCAGATCAGCTTCCAGGAGAGGAGAACCACTACTCAATAGGGTAGAAGCAAAAAGGTTATGGCTGTCTTAAAGCTACCAAAGCCCACGCTCTGGTGACAAAGTATTTACACGCCTTCCACAAGCAAAATACATTCACTCTTTTCTAGGGACTCCTTGTCCCAAATTACCACATATTGCAGCATTTACCGTCATGGATCTCTTCACTGAACTCAGATCTGGATGGAGATGAGTCTCTTCGGATATGAATCGTTGAATGTGGCTGCTTAGGTACAGATTCTTCTTGATCTGAAGACCAGTGAACTACAGAATCTGTACCTACACACTCTCAACATACTATGGTCAGAAAGGCACAGTATAACTACAGTAGATATGCCTATCACAAAAGGGGAGGGACAGAGGGCCCAGAGCAGTCATTGCTCACAGCAATTCTGAAATCCAGTCAGGTGCATGTCATCAGTGAACTTTTTTGGAACAGTGAGTGTTATGAATGTTGTGTCCTTCCAAGTTCATATGTTGGAACCCTAATCCCCTCTGTGATAATATTGGGGGTTGAGGCCTTTGAGAGATGATTAGGTCATGCAGGTGGAGTCTCATGATTAATGCCCTTATACAAGTCATCTCAGGGAGTTGTCTCACACATTCTGCCATGTGGGAACACAGTGCAAAGTTTGCATCTGGGGAAGAGGGCCCTTGCCTGACCGTGATCTCAGACTTCCAGTCTCCAGAACTGTGAGCAGTAGATTTCTGTTTACAAGTCACTCCGTCTGTGGAACTTTGTCAGAACAGCAGCCTGAACTGCCTAAGACAAGGAATATTTGAGGTTCAGTGCTACCTCCTGGGAATAGCTCCACTTGAGATTATTTCCTTTGTATCAGCAAACTGGGAAGAATCACTACCCCCCCCCCCGCCACCGGGTTTGAATTCTAGCTTCATCTTTACTCACTTTGTGACTATATAAGTTATTTTATCTCTCTGAACTTTTTCATCACCTATAAAAAGCATTTAGTAATACCACCTTGTAATGTCATTAAAGAGATACTTTCTATGGTACTGTTAGTTTTCATCTCTTGGTGATACGATGTTAAATGGTGGAAAAATTGTCATAGACTTTGAGAAGACCAAAGGAACTCCCTCAAACAGAGGCTATCTTGCGGGAACCCCCCATAAAATTACTGAGCCATGAATTGGGACATGTTCCACAAGTTGTTGAGTAATGGACTTTTACTGCAGAAAGAAAATTTTTAAAGAATCTAGTTAGCTCAGTAACCGAAGGAAAGAATACTGAAACATTCAGAAATTACCATGCCTGATGTCACCGGCTGCTGTTCTTTAGCCTATAGTGGCATTGGTTGTTTGATGGATGACAAGTTTTCAGTATAGCTTCATCCTTTCATGTGCCATAAAAGAGCTGCTGTGAACAGAATTCCAAGTGCAGAGAATGGCACCAAAATTTGACTAACCTGGCTAAAATGTTTGACCCTGCTGTCTGGCTCAGAGTTGAGCAGTTGTTCAGAAAAGCCTCTGTAGTTTCAAGTAGCTGGTTGAGATCTTGAGGTTGCCTTGCAGTGATAGGAGGATATAGTATTTAATATCAACAACTGAAAGTGGAAAAAGAAGTTCATCTGGTTGGTGTGGCTCCATGCTCTTATAACACAGCTCTTCAAGCCAATGAGACGTGATCTCCAGCACAATGCCTGAGTCATTATACGAGGTGACTTAAAGAAATTCCACTGCAATTATAAATAAGTGCTCATGAGTGAGAAGGGAAATAAAAATATTGAAAAAATGTATTCTAAGTTTTACTATCATCCTGCCTCCCCCACCTGCCTTCCTTTTTTTTATGGAACTGTACTCAGTGAGACAGACAGATATTCAGCAAACACAGCCAGCAGTGTCAGTACTCTGCCCATACGCCCTTAATCCCTTCACTGCATCATCTTCCATCCCTGGTCCCTTAACCATCTTCATGCATTCTGGCTCCCCCTGGGTTTTTCCTTCCAACATCTAGAAACAGGATCTCTTTTTGGAGTACTGCACACAGACTGCTGCCACCTACTCTACTGCTGAAAAAAAAATTTTTTTTTAATGAAAAAGAAAAAAAAAGTGCCTGGGAATTGACCTTTGCTCTTCTCCAGTAGCATACTGGACACCTTCCAACTTGGTGGGCTTCTCTCCCGGTGTCATGCTGTCATGTATTTTGCCTTTCCATACTGTTCATGGGGTCTCACAGCCAGAATACTGGAGTGAGTGGCCATTTCCTCCTCTGGTGGGCCACATTTTGTCAGAACTCTTCACTACGAGCTGTCTGTCTTGGGTGGCCCTTCGCCGCATGGCTCAAAGCTTCAGTGAGTTACACAAGCCCCTTCATCATGTCAAGGCTATGATCCATGAAGGGGCTATGGGAGTAGCCCCTCACCAATGGCTGAGTGGTACAGGGGTACAATACTCTTAAGAATGACTCTGAGGAGCAACTTCCACTATCAATAGAATCCCTGCCTCTCCTTGCAGGGTGAAGGCAAAGCTATTTTCCATGGATGTTTGGTATTTCACCTTTGCCTGGTCTCCTTCTCTATGAAGAGAAGACTATGAAGTCTCACCCTCTCAGTTTTTTAAGGAATACTTTCCATAAAGTCATTTAGGGAATGATTATTTTCACATGAAAATAAATAATTTTCACATGGATCTTCATTTCAGGGTCGCTTCTGGAGAACCCACAGCATGAAAGATGCCAAAATTACCTTTGAAAAGCCATTGTATTTCCCATAAGTACAAGACATATGGCATATGTATCCAATACTAAAAAGATTTAGCAAACTAAACTTTGGAAATCACTAAAATAGATAAATCAAGGAGCAAAGTAAGATTCTGTACAGAGATATCTGGGTCCTTAAGAGAGCTTGTAAATATCAGGCAGTAAATGAAGATGGATGGAAAAGTCTAAAGGTTCTGCTTGACTACATATTTTATTTCATTATTTCTTAATATTAAGCCTCTATAACTTGGATACATATTAATAGATTTGCTTGCCTTATCATTGAGAAGATTAAATAATGTTATATGGGGAGCTCAGGCTCTAAAATCAGCAGGGAATTTAAAAGCACATACATTGATGATGGGAGAAGGGAATGGCAACCCACTCCAGTACTCTTGACTGGGAAATCCCATGGACAGAGAAGCCTGGTGGCCTGCAGTCCAAAGGGTTGCAAAGAGTCACACCCAGTGGAATGACAAAGCACACATGAAAAATGATGATATTAACCTGTGGTTTTTAAATTTTATTTTTTCACAACATATGTTTAATATATTGAACAAGTTTGATGTGTTATGTTATTCACGATATTTTAAACAATGGGAATATAGCAGCAAAGAGAATTGAAAAATTCTTGCCTTCATGAAACTTGCACTTCAGTGAGAGAAGAGATGAAAACAAGTTATTATATTATATGTCATGATGGAGAGGAGCACTATAAGGAAGAATAAACCCAGGTAAGGTAGGTAGGAAGTGTCAGGGAAAGGGTGCTGTTTTGTTTGAGTTGTCAGGGTGGGCCTCACTGATAAGATGACATTTGGATAGAGACCTAAAGGAAATGGGGAGACTAGCCATGCTGATATCTGATGAAAGATCTTTCCGGGTAGAGGGAACAGGTGACCGACATAGGTCTCCTGCTGGGGGACATAATTGACTACTACCTGGCCGCCACCTGCTGGATCCACAGCCACATTCAAGTGAAGCCCACTCTTGTCCTGAGCCTCTCCCAGCCAGTGACTGAGCAAATTGGGTACTCATTCAGGACTATATCATGTGATGGGGAATGCCTCTGACCGGCAGCTGTGACTCAAAGACAACCTACTGGGCTACCCAAAGCTTCCTTAGGACTAAACTGCACTCTGAAGCCTTCCTTGGCAATCCTCTTCACTTTCCTTCTCCTTCACAGGTGCCAGCCTGGCATTATGGGCAAAGGTCTTTCTCACCTTCTCCCTCTCCACCCTCTTTATCCCTCACCCACATTTCCTCTCAGTCCATTTATTGGTTATCCAGTTCATCTTGAAATCTGCTGTTGGAGAGCCCAAACAAACACAAAAAGCAGATGTGAAGGACTGAGGCAGGAGCGAGCCGAAGTGGTTGTAGATTATCATGGCTGGTGCGGCAAGAGAATCAGAAGTGAGGCAGGTGGTGGAGCATGAGAGCAGGGGGCCAAGTCCTCAGGGCCTGGCCCATCTTAAGGACCTAGAGTTTTACTCTAAGACCGGGACACCTTTGGAAGGTTTTGAGCAGTGGGAAACGCAGCCTAACATTTGAGAAGGACCGCTGTCACTGCTGCATTGGGAAGAGACCACAGGAGGAGAGGGCAGGGACAGGGAGGCCAGTCTGGGGACACCAGAAAGTTCAGATGAGAAACGGAGACCTTTGAGGGAGGTGGGGAGTGGGACAGGTGATGAGCTGTGGATGGATTCTGAATATGTTTGAAGACAGAGCCAAAAGGATTTATTGATAGTCTGGCGGTGAGGTATGAAAGAAAGAGGAGCCGAAGATAACACCAAAATTTTTTTGTCTGTGCAAACGAAATTACCATTCTCTTTCACTTTCATCAAGAGGCTTTTTAGTTCCTCTTCACCTTCTGCCATAAGGGTGGTGTCATCTGCACATCTGAGGTTATTGATATTTCTCCCAGCAATCTTGATTCCAGCTTGTGCTTCTTCCAGCCCAGCGTTTCTCATGATGTACTCTGCATAGAAGTTAAATAAGCAGGGTGACAACATACAGCCTTGACGTACTCCTTTTCCTATTTGGAACCAGTCTGCTGTTCCATGTCCAGTTTTAACTGTTGCTTCCTGACCTGCATATAGGTTTCTCAAGAGGCAGGTCAGGTGGTCTGGTAGTCCCATCTCTTTCAGAATTTTCCACAGTTTATTGTGATCTACACAGTCAAAGGCTTTGGCATAGTCAATAAAGCAGAAATAGATGTTTTTCTGGAACTCTCTTGCTTTTTCGATGATCCAGCAGATGTTGGCAATTTGATCTCTGGAAGAAGAGAGCACATTCACCTCTCTACTTACACATTCTCCTTCCCCAAATAACTGAAAGGCTCCTTTTTAGCCAACTCAGTCACAGCTTGAAAACACTTGTGCTATTTGACATATCTGAATTATATAAGCAAGCTGGGTTTCAACTCCTAATAAAATCCCTAACAGCAAAAAATGGCTATTTGCTGAAACACTTTTTCCTATCCATTTGCAATCTTTTATATAAACTTGAATGTTAATTCCTCATTGTTTGGCAACAACAAAGGGCATTCGTTGAAGATTCACCTTCAGAGAGGCCAGCACATTCTGACACTCTGCAGCTAATAATGACTCTGGACTGTGGACATCTGATCAGAATTAATTGCAGCAGACTGGAGCCCTGCAAGTGTTAAAATGTCTTTAGTCTTCAGACCAAGAGATATTATGGTTCAGCAACTCTGTATTATTATTAGTAAGCTCCTTGAATCTGGAGGGAGGTAGCCCAACAGACCATTGTCACCTTTATAAATTAAATTAGAATTAGTCACTGTGCTTGTTGATTGTATTAAGAATATGATATAGAATAAAAATAGCACCCTCTTTTATATCTGCCAAACAATTTAATATATGAAAAGCTTTCTTTGCCTGAGAAGTAAAAATAGGGTGATCATATATAAAATGTCCATTGTATGCAGGGGAGATATCTGACAAGTTTGGGGGTGATAGACTGACAATCGAAGAAGAAAACCCTATTTAAAGATCAGAACATCGCTGAAGAGATTAGTGGATAGTATATGTGCCGAAAAGACATTAGTCTCCACATCAAGGCAAAGGGCTGTAGCATAAGTCATATCTAAGCTTCTACAGGACTGAGAGGCTAGGATTTCTACACATTACTGGTTCTTCCTCTATGTTATTTGTTCACATTACAAGTAGAACAGCTTAACTATTGGAGATAAAATGAATATATAGAAGGTCCTCTGGGTGGATTGTCAACATTTAGAATAGTCAGGCTGCCTAAACCTGAGATGGAGCAGTGAGGGAATGTGTGTGTGTGTGTGTGTGTGTGTGTGTGTGTGTGTGTGTGTGTGTGGTGGACGGTGGGGGGCATTTTCCAGGTGGGGGTGAGAAAGAAGCCTGAGAGACTTGGCACATGTCAAAAGACTGTGGTGAGAAACAAGAAGCAGCTTTCAAAAACCGTTGAATTAGATTGGATTGGCGGATATAAAGGGCTCTATTACTATCTTTTGCAACAAAGCATCCTGATACACAGCTGTTGATTAACATTCTGTGGTCTAGAACATTATGCTTAGTTTCTCAGAGAAAGTGAGACATCCATGTCAATTTTTCATCCATTTAGCATCCTTTATTAAGGGCACTCTGTGTGGTAAGTACTGTGTTAGAATGCTAGGGCAAGGCTGGCAAATTCTGGCCCCAGAGCCGCCACTGGCTCATTGTTCCCTTGGGAGACATCATCAGCAATGGCACTGATGCTGTGCTCACGGCCTCAGAGTCTTTCTAGCACAGATATGTTGACTTACTATTGTCCGAGACCACATGGAGGCTAACAAGGTAACAGAGGGTCGGGATAGAGAAATGAATGCATTTGAAAGGTACCAAAGAGATGGAAGAGACGGGGCAGCATCAATGACTGAATGCTGGCTGGGGATGAAAGTTGCTGGGCAAAGTCAAGAATGGCATCAAGGTTTCTAACTTGATCAGCTGGGTGGATGGCGATATAATTTGTTGAAGTTTATGAGGAGGAAGGTAGGGAGAAAGGTAAGCTCAGCTTAGGAGAAAGGTAAGCTCAGCTTAAAGTACTTTGAGCTTTAGGTTCCTGTGGGCCATCTGGAGATTAAGATGTTGGATATTTGGGTCTGTAATTCACATGCATGAGGCTAATGAGACAGTGTAGGTGAGTTGTTACAACACTTGGAGACTGGAGTCCATTGTCTTCACCCCACAGGGCACCAGCTGGGTGATCTTGTCAAGTTCCTTAATGTCTTTACTTCTTTTCCTCCTTATTTCTAATGTGGAGACAGTATCTATCTTACAGGATCATCTTGAAGATTAAACGAATGCCTGGCAAACATGTAGTGAGCACTGTGTGAATCTAACTCCCACGAGCATTTACAGAAGCCAGTGCTGGTGACTGACAGCCCCATCAAGCCCAAAGTCCTCGAGTCATCCTTGATTCCTCTCTTTGCTCTTCACCTCTTGCATCAATTCATTGAGTCCTGTTGACTTCAAGTTCCAAGGACATCTCACATTCATTATCCTTTCTTCATCTCCACTCATCTCCCTGGTGCAAAGCAGCGTTTTCTCTCATCTGGGTAACCTACAGCAGCCAGAAGTCTCCCTGCTTCTCCCTGCAATTCACTCTCAAAATCAAGCCATGTAACTCCCTAGTTTAGAGCACAATCCAAACTCTTAACCATAAGGCATGGTGTGACCTTGCCCCTGCCTACCTCTTCATTTTGTCCCTCTTCCTGTCTACTGTGGCTCAACATGACTGGCTGTCTTACTTTTTTGAAATGCACCAAACTCTTTCCAGCCTGAGGGATTGTGTATCATCTGTTCCTCCTGTGAGACTTCTAGATTTTCAGAAGACTGATTCCTTGTAGTCATCAAGGTTCTCATGTCAAGTGTGATCCCTTCAGGGAGTCTGCCCTGGACACTCCCTCCGTACAGCCCCATTTTCCTGACCACTTTCTAAGATATCTTGTTCAATTGTCTTCACTGTACTTTTTGATATTTTCATTTTGATTTATTTGTAACTTTTTTGTTGTTGTCTCCCCCTCAAGAATGTAAGTTCCAGATGGTGGAGACCAGAGCTGACCAACTTACCCACTGAGTAGATCCTGGGATACATGATACTTTAAGGGGCTCATGAAAATCCTTTAATGTATTTTTAAAAAATAGAAGAAAAAGAACATCATAATAATGAATATAAAATAAAGAATTCACCCTAGATTAAATTTATTTTTAAATACAGTCATAAAATATAATTTTTGTATTTTTTATGGAAGAAGTAGCCCATGAATATCATAAGGCAACCATGGTGGAAACCCTGCCAGTCTTGTTCACTACAGACTCTTCATCCCTTAGAACTCTACCTGGTACATAGGAAGCCCTCAAAATGAGTTTGCTGTCTAGATAAAGGAAATCACTTGAGAACTTTGGGTCTAGCCTAATAGAACTTATGTTGTGTGTGTGTGTGTGGTGTGTGTTTTGGAAACCTTTGGTGTGCCCCATATGTCTATTTTCTACCCTTCTCCAGTTGAATTAGGAGAATTATCATAATATCTGCATCAAAAGGAGGGTAATGGAGTTTCCAGTGCTGATAAAGGAGTAACTGACAGGAAGACAGGGGACATAGGCTCATTGAGGAAAGAAGTAAGGCCAAATGTATGGACAAGGCATGGGTTGTATCAGGAAAGGAAGGAGTGATGCCAGATAGCAGTTTAGAAGCAATGAAGAAGCAAGACAAGTAGAGAATTCAAAGTGGTTAGAGGGAAATTTCAGAACTGAAGTTTTGAGAAGAGGATGATACTGGTAGTCATGTTGAATATAATTGAAACAGATGAGTGCACAGAAATGGGAAGCTAGGGCTTTGGTGGAGGCCTTAGTGGGGAGATTGTCATTATATTATGGGAGGTGGCAGCACTCAGAGTGCAAAGAAAACCCTCAGCACATGCAAGAATGTGAAGAGGATGTCAGTGGATGCTAGGACTGGGGCAAAGCAAATGAGCTTACTGATTGAGAGCACTGGCTGGGCTTGTGTCTTGGCCCTGTCACTTCCTGATCGTGCGGCCATGGGGCAGCTAGGGCCACGTTTCTGTGCCTCTGTTCTCTCATCTGCAAAGTGGAGATCATCCTCAAAATAACTGTTGCACAAGACCACTATCAGTATTACATGACAAGTATTACTCAGAACACTGCCTAGCACATAGTAGGTGCCCAGTCCATGTTAGCTATTGTAACTAAGAGGTGGAGAAGTAAAGGTTGTTTTGGGGAAGAAGACAGGGAAATATTTGCTCTCCTTCCCGATAAGGGGAAGGAAACAAGTGCTCCAGAAAAATATGTATCCACATTTAAAGGAAACTTGTAAAAAAAAAAAAAGCATCTTCATGTATAATAAGCATCATTGAGAATGTAAGGTAACTTCTTGGCCATCAGCTGAGCTTCCAGACTGCTCAGGAGTATGGCAGTTCATTTGACTCATGGCCCGGGCTGTGGAAGACAGTGACAAGAGAGGCAGAGTATTGGGATGCAGACACAAGGGACAGTCGGGCCACTCAGCCTTGGACTTTCAGATGGAACTCTGAGGAGGGGTGATCTGAGACGCCTGGGTCCCATTCTATGATTATGACCATGTGGTTAGGCTGTAGGAGCCTCAGAATGGAGGTTCACTAGAGTGCCCTTTAGTGAATATTCTCAGCAGCCAGAGATGCTAGAATAAGATGTAGACAATTGTAATCCCTTTACTCTTTGAACTTGTCCTTAACAATATGATTCTATCTGTGTCTTAAACCTCATCATTTTACTTTGGGTTATTGGTTCAGTCTGTAGCTTTTTGGAGGTAACTGCTTGTCTTCCTAGTTGTAACTCTTGCCTCTTTGGGAAATGATTGGGCCATACTTCCTTCTGACACAACAGTCTCAGACTACTCTGTAATTCCTATCTTAGATTAGGTTCCCTGGGAACACATTTAAAGATGAAAAGTTGGATGCAGAACATTCATTGTGGGGTGTTCTCAGAAGATCACCTGTAAGGAGGCCAGGAAGGCAGGATTGGGCAGAGAGACAAGCTTATGTGCAGCTGAGGTTTCAGCCAATCCTACAGGAGCTCTTGAGCTCGGATGACCCTTCAGAGTTGTCTCCGTTGAGGCCAAGGAGCCAGATATTTACATCCAGGCATCAGCCAATCGTTGATTGTGGGCTGCTTCCAAGGAGTGAGCATTACATGAGGTGAGGTAGTTCCCTGAGGCTGAGGTAATGTTCAGTGAGGGATACTGCTGGGAGCCTTCCTAGCTGACATTCCAGCAGGTGAGAGATGGGTCTATTGGCCCTGGAAAGCAGCCCTGAGTGGAGCATCACTTAGTGACTATCCAGCTGGGCCCAGATCCGTTAGAGTACAGTAGTGTGGAGTGCGGAGAAGGCAATGGCACCCTACTCCAGTTCTCTTGCCTGGAAAATCCCATGGATGGAGGAGCCTGGTGGGCTGCAGTCCATGGGGTCACTAAGAGTCGGACACGACTGAGTGACTTGACTTTCACTTTTCACTTTCATGCATTGGAGAAGGAAATGGCAACCCACTCCAGTGTTCTTGCCTGGAGAATCCCAGGGATGGGGGAGCCTGGTGGGCTGCCGTCTATAGCTCACACAGAGTCGGACACGACTGAAGTGACTTAGCAACAGCAGCAGCAGCAGCAACAGCAGCAGCAGTGTGGGGTGAGATGGAGGATGAAGACAGAGAAAGGGAGCCGCCAACAGGGAAGGTCAGAGAAGACTGAAGTTTCATTTTTACATCCTTTATAGTTTTTCCCAGGTACGCGCACAAGAGACAAGACTATAAACATCACAGAGAATCAAGGCTGGTGTAACAGGTGCGGACATCTCCTCCTCGGGCATGCAAGAAGGGAAAGAAGCTCTTACATTCTATGCCCCTCACTCTGTTCCTAGTTGCATCTGTATTGTTGCTTAGTTGTGAATTCGTGTCCAGCTCTTTTGCCACCCCATAGACTGTAGCTCTCCAGGCTCCTCTGTCCGTGGGCCTTCTTAAGCAAGAATACTAGAGTGGGTTGCCATTTTCTCCTCCAGGGAATCTTCCTGACCCAGGGAGACAACCCACGTCTCCTGCACTGGCAGCTGGATTCTTTACCATTAGGCTACCTGGGGAGCCCTGCGCATGTACACATTATCTTTAAATATCTTTGGGTCATCATTCCATTTGGCAGCACTACTCTGGGATGGCAAAGAACAATTTTTATAGCCTTTCTTTAAAAAAAAATTATTTATTTTTAGCTGTGCTGTCTTCCTTAGAACATTATGTTTCGGTTATTCAGTTTTGTCTAAGAAACCACCCCAAAACTTAGTGGCAGAAGACAACCACCATTTTATTATGCTCATGGTTTTGTGGGTCAGAAATCTGACCTGGGTATAGTGAGAAGGGCTTATCTCTGCATCTCGATAACTGAAGTCTCACCCGGAATACTCAGCTGGGGCCCTGTGCCCAGGGCCTCGGTTCTAGCTGCAGGCTGGGTTCCTTCCTTCTTCTGTGTGCTGTGTCTGGTGGAGCTGGAATTTTCTCAGTTGACTAACTGTACTTGTGGCTGTGCTGGGTCTTCACTGCTGGACGTGGGCTTTCTCTAGTTGCGGCGAGCAGGAGCTACTCTTTGTTGCTGTCCACGGTGTCTCATTGCCGTGGCTTCTCTTATTGCAGAGCATGAGTTCTAGGTGCATGGGCTTCAGCAGTTGTGACACATGGCCTCAGTAGTTGTGGTGTGCGGGCTCTAGAGAGCCAATAGAGAAGTCCCACAAAGAAACTGATATATATGTCATACAGCTGTTACCAGCAAGAATGAACTTTTGGAAATTATCACAGAGTGAAGGGACGAATTATGACAAAATTACTGTCTCTTCTAGAGAAGTCACCCTTACAGAGGGAAGAAGAGCACATTCTTTCACTAGGAATATTTCTTAGAAGGGAAGTGCTTGGTGACATATTAAATTTAAGGTAATATAGGAAAACTTAAAAGTCTGAAAGGCTAAAACAATGGCAGACACCTGATAGGAAAATACCTTTTGGACTGTGCTAAAATTGTAGAATTCATATCCACTGACTTGTTTGAAACATGGTCTTGTGAGGAACTGTGTCCTCAGCAAGTTATTTGACTTTTTCTTAACACCAAAAATGTGCCTCTTGCCCCATAGGGACCTAAAGATCTCCTTTTAGGGTCCATTATTTGAGTTATTTCCCCAAGACTCCAGAGAATTATTGATCCCTTGGCCACCAGGAGGCAACTTTTGATATTTCCAATGCCAAAAGCAAAAGTCACAGAAAACTCCCTTTCATTCACTGGGAAATTTTCTCAATGATGACAAAATTCTTATTCCCTAGAAGAGCATAAAAGAATATGGAAAATGTGTTAGAAACTTCAGATACATCCCTGTTCATTAAAGGGTGAATTTCAGTTTAAACATGTTCATTTCCTAAGTTGTAAATTATAGCTGCTGCTGCTGCTAAGTAGCTTCAGTCGTGTCCGACTCTGTGCGACCCCAGAGACGGCAGCCCACCAGGCTCCCCCATCCCTGGGATTCTCCAGGCAAGAACACTGGAGTGGGTTGCCATTGCCTTCTCCAATGCATAGCTAGAAAAAAAAAAAAAAAAAGAACCTGGCCATTCCCAAATTTATGAGATCAGGTAGTCTTTTCTGATGAAAAATTCCCTGTTCAACAACCAGTTTGCTGCTAATGATAATAAGGTCATCCAAGTGCACAGCTGTTGGGTTTCTGTGGTGTACACAGTGACTGATTAAAATTACCCAGCGAAACCATGGAAGTGGGCTATTATATTGGTTGGAGAATTGTGCATAGAGTGAAGCCTTAGGCATTGATAGGAGCTGGTTAGTCAGCTTGCCATTAATTAGCAAGGGAAACCTCTCTTGTTTTAAATAATTTATATCTGAATCTAAATTAGGTAATAGAAGGAGTATAATAATGAGGAAGCATTCCTGATCACTAGGAGACTTCTCCAAACACAATAATTATTAGCACAAGAAGTACCTGGGTTTGAACACAGCTCACCGTATGGAAAGCTCAGCCTAAACAACTGACTCTTCTGATAAGATTATTGAATATTCAACTGAAACTAGTTAATCTACTAATCTAGGTATAAGGAGAATGTGGTGCTTTTTTATCTTTGGTGGGCAAACTGCAACAGAAATTTCATTGTTTATTTTATTCTTTAAAGGAAAAGAAAGATATCTTTGACTTAGATACTAGACCATTCTTTTTTGTGCATTTGGCTTAAGTAGCTGGCAAAGCCATTGAAATAAGTGCCATATTATTAAATGGGAAAAATGTAGATTGATTCCACTCATATAAAAAATAATAAATTCTCCGAACATATAAAATATTTATTGAGCTGCATTAATGCACATTTGCATTTCTCTTTAATATGAAACAGCTGTTGTATTTTTCATTTTATGGCATTTTAAAGAGATGGAAAGGGTTGGGAACCAACATGAATCACAAGTCCCCACTACGTTTCATTAAAGACAATATCACATTAATTCCCATTGCTCCTGAGCCTGATGGAGAATAGAAACTTCTTTCATTTTTAAAACCCTGAAAGTTAACATAGAAACTTTAATGTAAGCATTTAAATTATCAACTTAGAATGAGAAAGTGAGTCGGCTCTGATATGCATCAGCTTAACTGCACTGCTTTGAATTTAGGAGCCGGAAAGGTATAGAATTTACTGACATAAATCAAATCACCATAGTGAAAGGTAGCCATGTAAGTCCCCATTTCTCACCTGGCATTCTCATTTGGAGGGAAGAATTGATTCTCTTAGCAATGGAATAAGCTTCTCTCCTTCTCCTTTTGCTAGCATGGTTTCTCTACAGTTATGCAAACTAAATTTGCAGTCATCTTCCTTATCATGGCCTTGGGGAATAAAAGTCTGGTTGGTTTTATTGGCCGATGTTTTTCACTGCAGTTTGATAACCTACATTCTACATGTATAACAATAACTGAAACTAGATTTTTTTCTGATATGCCTGAGCTGAAAATAAAATTAATTTTCAGTCACCGTGGACTTGTGACTTCATATTTTCAATAGGACCCTTTTGTCCTCCCTTTTCCCTTCTTTCTTGATTCCATACTTCAGCATTATGGCTTAGCAGGGGAAAAACACAGCATTGTATTTTAGAGTCAAATATATGTAGGGCAGAACTGTGACTCCACTTCTGATCTGCTGTGTGAACTTTGGCAAGTGAAACGAACACGGAGCTTTAGGATCTTGGTTTATTAAATGAGAATAATAATTGTTGCCTTTCAAGATTGCTTTAGGAGTTAAGGGAGATATTCCTTGTGGCTCAGATGGTGAAGAATCCACCTGTAATGTGGGAGACCTGGGTTCGATCCCTGGGTTGGGAAGATCCCATGGAGGAGAGAATGGCTACCCACTCCAGTATTCTGGCTTGGAGAGTTCCATGGACTGTATAGTCCATCGGCTTGCAAAGAGTCTGACATGACTAAAGCGAGCTTTCAGTTCAGTTTATGAGTGAAAACATTCACCATGGGGCCTAGGACTCAGTAGGAGTGCACATGTGGTGCCCTTCTCTTTCCCTGTGTTTTCCCCCTCCCTGTCCTGTCACTCCTTAGCTCAAAGGGACAGTGACTGGGCAGTTGTTAAGGACCCTATGAGGTGCAGGCTGAGTACCTCCCACAAGAGTTTGTAGAGTGTCATGAGAGAGCTTCCTTCAGAGGATGCAAGTCACTGTAACTGTCTACATGATAGCATCCCCATTTGTGTAGATTTCAACCCCAGGCTCAGCATGATACATCGTTTTCTTGAAGGTAAATCACGAAAGGCATCCTGGAGGCAGGAGAATCTCAAAGTTCTCCAGTGATGCTTGAGAGGAGGGCACAGTCCCAGAGTTAGGGTACAGTTTCCCAGTCCCTTTCAAGGCTTCTAGGAGCAGAACTTGGAAAGCTCTCTGACTGGAAATCACGTAAGACAGCAGAAATCTACTAGGCTAGGGTGTGGCCACGGTCAAAGCCAGAGGATGCAGAGTTAACAGAATCAAGAGTATATGCCAGATTTTAGTGGCTGGAAATGTAATTTTTTTTTATTGTCATGAGCAACTCTGTAGTACAGGGAGAATTTCCCATTTAACCACATTGATTCTTAAAACTGTTACAGGTGACTATTATTTACCTAGTTTTATAGGTGGGGAGAGAGAAACTCATTGAGACAAAAGCAGTACCATATTCTGTATTGGGAGGCAGTGATGTGTAGAATTGCACATTGTGGATTCTAGAATCAAACACTTTACCTCAAATCCAAGCCCTGGCACTTCCTTGCTGAGTGTCCTTGGACATGTTATTTAACTTGCCTAAATTTCAATTTCCTCATGTGAAATCCAGGAATAACTGTACAGGGCTGCTGTGAAGGTGCAGTAAGTTGTTGAAGCCAAAACCTAGGAACCTTTCTTTTCCTCTCAAACTCTTCATTCTTCCTTGTCATCAACCCCCCAAGCTTCTCCTCTTCCAGTCTTTCTCATTTTAATAAAGGGTACCCTGTCCACCCATTAGCTGTTCAGGTCAATAGCTTGGATGTGATCCTTGATTCTTCTCTTTTCCCCATTGTCTCCCAACTTACCCAACCACAGTCCAATCCACAAGTCTCTCAGCTCTGGCTCCAGAATATGTCCTCAGGAATCTCTCCGCTACTCTCCATTTATGCTTTTAAACACCACAGTCTCTGACTGCACAACTGCAACAGCCTCTGCTCTTACACATACCCTTTACAATCTTTTCCCCACCTTACAACCAAAGTGAGCTTTTATAAATGTAAATCTCACCATGTGACTCTAGTGCTTAGACTCTTCCAGTGGCTTCTTGCTGCACTAAGACTAGAATCCAAACAAACTCCATGCATGGATCATGCTTATCAGTCCAAACATATCTCATACTCTTTCTTCTCTTGTTTCCCACACCCCTGCCACCCTGGTCATTTCAGAGCTTTTGAATAGGCTGATTTCTCTAGTCGGAATGTTTTCTCTCGTTCTTTAGATTTTAACATCCGAAAGCAAAAGTCAACATATAACCTCAGAGAGGTCTTGAGTTCCCTACTCTTTATCGTATGATTGCCATGTACCTTTTCCCCTTACTGTATATAAACCTTAACATTATCCTACTTGTTTTTATTTTAACTTTATTTCTTTGGTGTTAATTTGATGGTTTGTTGCTATTTGTCTCTGAAACTAAGACCTGACTCCAAGGTGTTTCCTTGGGACTTGCGTTGATAATCGCCGAATAGGGCTGGGGCAGAGACAGCATTCAGTAGATATTTGTTGGATGAATGAATGAATGTGAATATCGAGTACATGCAGTAAATACCGAATAAATGATATATTTTGCTGCCTCTACTATAAGCAAATGCTGAAAATAGTTTCAAAATCAAGCATAAAATAAAGTTGTGTCTGGGACACTAATGGAAAGAAGATATCATTTGGAGTCAGATCAGTCAGGGTTCCAACTCTTCCTCCCGAAGCCTCAATTTCTTTGTTTGTTAAATGGGAATAATTGTAGTCCATGTCACACAGAGTTGTGAGAATGAAATGAAAAGACTTAAAAAATGCTTAGTACCAAGACTGCTCTAAATTCTAAATAAATGGTCTTTTACCACTGAGACCTTGACAATTTGATACAATAAAATTTTGTTGATTCACAAATATTTTCACGTTTCCTTTCTCCTTTCAGAAATGAACTTGCTCAGTTTGAGAGTCAAGCTTGTTTCGGTTAATAATTTGCAGAGTAGGGACAATTGTAAGACAGAGGAATAATTATCCTATGGTTTTCTTCTATAACTTTTCAGTTATCTGCATAATTTATGGTTCGTTAATCTTGATTGGGGTTTCCCTGGTAGCTCAGATGGCAAAGAATCTACCTGCTGTGCAGGAGATCCCGGTTCAATCCCTGGGTCAGGAAGGTCCCTTGGAGAAGGGAATGGCTAACGACTCTAGTATCCTTGCCTGGAGAATTCCATGGACAGAGGAGACTGGCTGGCTACACTCATGGGGTCGCAAAGAGTTGGACACGACTGATTGACTGAACAACAACAACAACAACAACAACAATCTTGATTGACTAGAGTCTCTGAAACTAAGAGTCACCTTGATTTTACTTAATTGAGATATATTGGGCAAAAATAGTCGATTTTCACAAATAAATCTTAACCAAATCAGATTGGCTCCCTTTCAACTATATAGGATATTTATTATTGTGGGAAAGATGTTTTGATTGAAAAATATAGTTGACGTGTTCCGTATGAGGTCATCCGTATGAGATTGGAAGTAAAGAGGTGTAAACCCATGGGCCCATGATGAAGTGACAGACCAGAAGGTAGGTGCCCCCAGTATTGCCTTTCTTAGACAGGAAGCCTCTCATTCCTGGGTGATGGCTTTTGGGTTCTGCTCTTTGTTTTTGCTGTATTTTAGGCAAATATTAAAACAATGATTGTTTAGTTACCTTGGAACTAAAGGTAATCAGCCAAATCCATGGCAATTCTATGTTGTTGGATAGAAAAAGGAACTAAAGATCCCCAAGATAAAAATCAAAAATTATAGCACATGCATTCTTTTAAAGTAATATTTCTTTTAGGAAATGGTGTTCCTATTTTCCTTATTCAGTTCCCTCTACTTGGAGTGGGTTTCTGAATGGTTTCCCATTGAATGTCTGGTTTCCCTCTGAATGTCTGAGTGCTGCCCATGTCCTAAGCCCCTGTTGCTTTCTCTAGCCTATGTTGTTCGATATGGTAACCACTAAGCATAGGTGACTATTTACTTAAAATTAAACAAAGAAATCTTAATCACACTGGCCACATTTCAAGTGCTTGATGATTGATAGCTACATCTGGATAGTAGCTACTCTTTTGAACAGTGCAGATAGAGAACATTTCCAATAGTTCAGAAAGTTCTACTGTATAGTGCTATCTCAAGTACCTGGGGTGAACATGCTCACAGCATTGTGCTCTCATAGAAACCTTTCTGTTCCTTTATGGAACAGTCACTTTCTACCTTGATTGGCTGTAGCAGAGTGACTCTTTTCAAATGATGACATACAGAGCTAGAATCTACAGCTCTGGCTTTTTTGTGTTTCACCCACTGGAATTCTATATGAGATCACTTTTGCTAAAAGTTTGAAAACCTCTGTCCTCTTTCCATCTGTTGTATTTTCTGCTCAGACCATTTGAGGGCAAGATTTACTTCTGATTCATTTTTTAGCTGCTCACAACCTGGTCTGAGAGTTACTGAAGCAGGCACTCAAACATTTCTAGTTGGTTGCAAGGAGTTAAATTCTAGAGTTTATGGCCTGATGCAACTCTACTTCATAGACACCACAGTACAATGATTGCAGTCAGATCCCTGACCAGTCAGGGATTCAGTGCCTTCCCTAGCATCCCCATCTCTGTAAGTGGTAAGGCACACAAACACATGGCATTTTCTGCTCCTGTAAATTATTCTCTCTTCCCTTTCTCTCTCTCACAATTACTTGGGTTTTAATTTACAGTTGGTTTACCTTTTCTGATCTGTTTACAGCCTTCCATTCATCTAGTTCTCTCTCCAGGGAGTTTAACCAGATTGGCCAATTAGCACTTCATTTTTAGCAAACAGATAAATATATCACTCTACTCAAGTATGGAGGACACCTTGTTGTGATGAGATAAATCAGTACTTTCTTATAGATTTTCTTTACCTACAGTGACCATATCACTTGAGATAATTACATCAACAATAATAATAATACACAGATGTATATATTTTATGTTTCTATCTCCACTGGGAGCTTTGATTTCTCCTTGGAGTCAAGGACTGTGGGCTAACATGAGACTTTTCAACATACTTAAGCTTAGACAGGCTACATTGTTTAACAATTTTAATATATGATGAATATTTAGTGCAAAGTGGGTTTAATCAAACTGTATGATATATGATATCTATTTTTACACCTCCCTGATAAGATCACTAGCATTATATAGTATTCTCATATATTGTAACAGAAAATTTAGTATCTTTCCACATTCCAGATAGTTCTGACCTCCTTGCTAATTAGCCTTTCAAATAAATTAGATGACAGTTTTAAGGAAGCATTGTTGATATATTAAAGTGTTAGTTTATTCTAAAGATTAAATATCACATTTTACCCCGTTGCCCTTTTATTTAGAGTTGCTTCCTATGTCTCCTAAGGAATTAATGGTTTTCCTGAAACACTAAATTGTCTTTGTTCAACTGAGGGACAATAATCAAGTGACTCACTAGTAATTTATAGCTGTGCAGGTGATGATCCGGGCATCAGTCTGCGATGTATTTTCATCAAGACTAATTCCAATGTAATATTTCAATTTAGTTTTCACTAAAGCATTCAATTTGCATTTAAAAAGCAGTCAATATAGGTTAATAAAATGATGTCAACTGATCACTAATGAACTGTTATGCTTGTAAAACACTGCCCTTCTCACCATGAATTGTCTTGGACTGATGTTTCACTACCCTGGGTACCAGCCAAAACACATGTGAGTGAAGCAAGACTTGGAGCTGACTGTGGCTCAGATCATGAGGCCCTTGTTGCAAAATTCAGGCTTAAATTGAATAAAGTAGGGAAAAACACTAGATTCATTCAGGTATGACTTAAATCAAATCCTTTATGTTTATACAGTGGAGGTGACAAAAATATTTAAGGGGTTATATCTGGTAGATAAAGTGCTTGAAGAACTGTGGACAGAGGTTCATAATATTGTATAGGAGGCAGTGACCAAAACATCCCAAAGGAAAAAAAAATGCAAGAAGGCAAAGTGGTTGTCTGAGGAGGTTTTACAAATAACTGAGAAAAGAAGAGAAGCAAAAAACAAAGGAGAAAGGAAAAGATAGTGAATGCAGAGTTCCTTGAATGAACAATGCAATGAAGTAGAGGAAAACAATAGAAGGATATAGGTCTCTTCACGAAGTTCAAGAGGGAGGGGACATATGTATGTCTATGGCTGATTCATGCTGATATTTGGCAGAAAACAACAAAATTCTGTAAAGCAATTATTCTTCAATTAAAAAAAAGAATATTGGAGATCAATGGAACAGTTCATTCAAGGATAGGCTCGATCAAGGACAGAAATGGAAGGGACCTAACAGAAGCAGAAGATGTTAGGAAGAGGTGGCAAGAATAAGCAAAAAGAACTAAACAAGAAAACATCTTAATGAACCAGATAACAGCAATGGTGTGGTTACTCAACTAGAGCGTGTGGTTACTTGTCTTGGAGTGTGAAATCAAGTGGGCCTTAGGAAGCATTACTACAAACAAAGCTAGTGGAGGTGATCGACTTCCAGCTGGGCTATTTGAAATCCTAAAAGATGATGCTGTTAAAGTGTTACCCTCAATATATCAAAAAATTTGAAAAACTCAGCAGTGGCCACAGGACTGGAAAATATCAGCTTTCATTCCAGTCTCATAGAAGGACAGTGACAAAGAGTGTTCAAACTACTGTACAAATGTACTCATTTCACATGCTAGTAAGGTTATGCTCAAAATCCTTCAAGCTATGCTTTAGCAGTATGTGAACCAAGAAGTTCCAGATGTACAAGCTGGATTTAGAAAAGACAGAGGAACCAGAGATCCAATTGCCAACATCCACTGGACCATAGAAAAAGCAAGAGAATTCCAGAAAAACATCTACTTCTGCTTCATTGACTACTCTAAAGCCTTTGACTGCGTGGATCATAACAAACTGTGGAAATTCTTTCCATACAGAAGAGAATACCAGACCACCTTACTTGCCTCCAGAGAAACCTGTATGCAGGTCAAGAAACAAGAATTAGAACCTTACATAGAACAACTGACTAGTTCAAAATTGGTAAAGGAGTAAGTCAAAGCTATATATTGTCACCCTGCTTATTTAACCTCTGTACAGAGTATATCATTCGAAATGCCAGACTGGATGTATCCCAAGCGGAAATCAAGATTTCCTGGAGAAATAACAACAACCTCAGATATGCAGATGATACCACTCTAATGGCAGAAAATGAAGAGAAACTAAGAGCCTCTTGATGAGGGTGAAAGAAGAGAGTGAAAAAGCTGGCTTGAAACTCAACATTCAAAAAACCAAGATGTGACATCTGATCCCATCACTTCATGGCAAATAGATGGGGAAAAAGTCAAACAGTGACAGATTTTCTTTTCTTTTGCTCCAAAATCACTGTGAATGTTGACCGTAGCCATGCAATTAAAAGACATTTGCTCCTTGGAAAGAAAGTTATGACAAACATAGATAGTGTATTAAAAAGCACAGACATTACTTTGACAACAAAGATTCATATAGTCAAAGCTATGGTTTTTCCAGTAGTCATGTATGGATGTGAGAGTTGGACCATAAAGAAGACTGAGTGCTGAAGAATTGACGCTTTCAAACTGTGATGCTAGAGAAGACTCTTGAGAGTCTCCTGGACAGCAAGGAGACCAAATCAGTCAATCCTAAATGAAATCAACCTTGAATATTCGTTGAAAGGACAGATGCTGAAGTTCCAATACTTTGGGCACTTGATGCAAAGAGCTGAGTCATTGGAAAAGACTTTGATGCTGGGAAAGATTGAGGACAAGAGGGGAAGGAGGTAACAGAGGATGAGCTGGTTGGATGACGTCACTGAGTCAATGAACATGAGTTTGAAAAAACTCTGGGAAATAATGAAGGACAGGGAAGTCTGGTGTGCTGCAGTCCATGGAGTCACAAAGAATTAACATGACTGAAGCACTGAACATCAGCAACAATGCATATGGATGAAGAGGATTGAAGAACATTTTTGTTAATGTATAGATTTTCCATTGCTGCTGCAATAATAAAAGACCAAAAACCTAGTGATTGTTTTAAATACCAATTTATTACCTCACAGTTTAATGGATGAGAAGTCTAGCACTAGAACTCTGTTGGTTAGATGCTTAGGTTATCACAAGGACAAAATCTACAGACTTTCTAAAGACTCTGGGGGAAGAAAAAAATCCACCTCCAAGCTCATTGAGATTATTGGCAGAATTTAGTTTCTTGTGCTTGTAGGTCCCAGTTTCCTTGCTAGGTGTCAGCTGAGAGCCTCTTATCTCCTAAGACCGCCTGCCCTTTCCATCTTGAATCTCTCTGCCTTCTCCTTTTATTGCATCTTTCTAACTTCAACCAAGGAAGCTTCTGTTTTAAGGGGCTTGTGTGATTAGATTAGATTGAGCCTTCCCAGATAACTCAGGATAATCTCCTTATATTTGCAATGTCTTCTTTTGCTCTCATAATGTTCACAGGTTCCACAGATTAGGGAAGGGGCACATTTGGGGGCTGTTATGCTTACCACAGACAGTGAAACAGAGGGACTCTTCACCCTATTGGTGGGGAGTTAGGTATGTGCAGAGAGATGGAGCTGGAAATAGAGATAAGGAGAGCATAAGTACTTCCATCCATATATTCCCATAACACTTTGGTGACCCCCAGTAAGTATAAACTCCGGTATACGGAGTGTGCTGCTCCCTGGGGCCAGGGACCTAGATTTATTCAGTTTTGTTCTCTAGAGCTGGCATGCTTCCTTCTCTCCCAATAGGTGGTTGATACATGTTTTTGAAGTGTAGTTGAAGGAGCATGATGGCAATTGATGATAGCGAAAAAACATTTCTTTTTTTAAATTTTAATTTTTTAGTTTGTTTTGCTTTACAATACTGTATGTGTTTTGCTATACATTGGCATGAATCAGGCACGAGTGTACATGAGCTCCCAATCCTGAGAAAGAAAAAACATTTCTTATGCTGAGGAGTATATCTCTAAATGAGAACTGTCAGACAGAGCAGTGATGGGGGTAATTTTAACAAGGCTCTAATTGGCCAGACTGGACTCATACCATTGATTAGACCCCATCTTCCCCTCTCATGCTTGCTCCTTCCTACCTTCCCAGACCCTACACCATCTTGAAACCCTGTTGGAGTCATTACTGTATCACCTTTTGGTATTTTTGCATAGTTCATTGTTTTCCAGTCTTCTTAATAGTCCATAGACCTCCCATACTGTAAAATGAAAGTGAAAGTCATTTAGTCGTGTCTGACTCTTTGTCACCCCGTAGACTATAGAGTCCATGGAATTCTTTAGGCCAGAATACTGGGGTGGGTAGCCATTCCCTTCTTCAGGGTATCTTCCCAACCCAAGGATTGAACCCAGGTCTCCTGATTTGCAAGCAGATTCTTTGCCAGCTGAGCCACCAGGGAAGCCCTCCATACTGTAAAGGGTCCCTCATATCGTGAAAAATTGTAGCTTGATTTCATCTTAGCATCTAAGAGTTGTTCATTTAACTTGTAAAGTTCAAAAGAATTAACATCTGACTAGTTTATTATTAAGTGTCAATCACTCAGTCATGTCCTACTCTTTGGGACCCCATGAACTGTAGCCCACCAAGCCCCTCAGTCCATGGAATTCTCCAGGAAAGAATACTGGAGTGGGTTGCCATTCCTTCCTCCAGGGGATTGTCCCAAACTAGGGACTGAACCCTGGTCTCTTGCACTGCAGATTCTTTACCAGTCATTCAGCTCAGTTCAGTTCAGTCCAGTTGCTCAGTTGTGTCCGACTCTTTGTGACCTCATGAACTGCAGCATGCCAGGCCTCTCTGTCCATCACCAACTCCCAGAGTTCACTCAAACTCATGCCCATTTAGTCGGTGATGCCATCCGACCATCTCATCCTCTGTCATCCCCTTCTCCTTCTGCCCCCAATCCCTCCTAGCATCAGGGTCTTTTCCAATGAGTCAGCTCTTCACATGAGGTGGCAAAAGTATTGGAGTTTCAGCCTTAGTATCAGTCCTTCCAATGAACATCCAGGACTGATCTCCTTTAGAATGGACTGGTTGGATCTCCTTGCAGTCCAAGGGACTCTCAAGATTCTTCTCCAAACCACAGTTCAAAAGCATCAATTCTTTGGCACTCTGCCTTCTTCACAGTCCAACTCTCACATCCACCCATGACCACTGGAAAAATCATAGCCTTGTCTAGATGGACCTTTGTTGGCAAAGTAATGTGTCTGCCTTTCAATATGCTATCTAGGTTGGTCATAACTTTCCTTCCAAAAAGTAAGCCTCTTTTAATTTCCTGGCTGCAATCACCATCTGCAGTGATTTTGGAGCCCNGGAGGAGAAGGGGAAGACCGAGGATGAGATGGCTGGATGGCATCACGGACTCAATGGACGTGAGTCTGAGTGAACTCCGGGAGTTGGTGATGGACAGGGAGGCCTGGTGTGCTGCTATTCATGGGGTCGCAAAGAGTCGGACATGACTGAGCGACTGAACTGAACTGAATGGTAACTGAGTACTAGTCTGCGATACTTCCTTAAAATAATTGTAGTGCAACTTACACATGTACAGTGTGAACAAATCGAAACACAATAGCAAGTGAGATTGTACAGACAGGACACCTCGTCTTAACCCAACTAGTCCCTCCATTTTCATACTCCTCTCTCTCATTAGATGCTTGCCTTTATCTCCATCCTGGAAAAGCATGGAACAGACTCACTGTCAGAGTCCGACAACCTGAGGGAGTCCCGACTCCAGCCTGCAGTGATCTCTCTTCTTTCAGCCCTGGTCTTAATTTTCATTCAGCACCTCACATGCTATTTGGGGACAGCTCTTCTCTTGTCAGTCAGCTTCTCATGTGTTTGTCTCTTTCCTCTTAAACTATTCTATGCACTTCTAGTCACCCATTTGGGCTTCCCTGGCGGCTCAGATGGCAGAGAATCTGCCTGCAACGCTGGAGATGCAGGTTCAGTCCCCGGGTTGGGAAGATCCCCTGGAGAAGGGAATGGCAACCCTCTCCACTATTCTTGCCTGAAGAATCCCACGGACAGAGGAGCCTGATGGGCTACTGTCCATGGGGTCACAAAGAGTTGGACAAGACCGAGTGACTAACACTTCACTTTCATTTCTTTTCCCAGTCACTCATTCAGACACATATTTTGAGCACTTACTATGTGCTAAGCATTGGAGAGGTAGTGGGATCAAGATAAACAGTCTCATTCCTCAAGTTGGCAGTCTGCATGGAAGGTGGACCGTCAGACAACAGACCGTGATCAGTGTGGCCTATTGTTACAGGGGACAGAAAGGGAATCACAGGAGCCCAGGTATCTTTATGCAGTACATAGTGTTTTGGACTGAGTAGGTGCTCAGTAAATACTAGTAGATTGAAAATGTTTACAATTTTACCTTATTAGGTACTCAATGTAGTTGAAAATAGGCAATACTATTAATATGATAAGTTGGCATCTCTGAACTTGAGGTCAGACTTCATCGGAGATTTCCCAGCAGGTCCTGAGAATGATGGACATCTTGCTCTCTCGTCAGCACTCACGGCACTACGCTTGCTAGGCTTAGTCCAGGGCCGACTACCCACAATCTCTTTGCTGTCCGACTAATGGATTAATTAATGGCTTTATCCATGAACTGAGGGATCCTCTTTATTTCTGTTGCCCGGTTCTTCCTGTTTTCACTTTTGCGTCTTTGCTAATATTGATTGTAAAGAGACAGGCCTTATTTCTCTGGTATTTAAGGAACCAGTGAAACAAAAGCAAACTATTTTTGCTCTTTCTTCTCAATTGCCCTGAAATTCTGGTTATTTTGCAGAGGATTGGGGGAGAGGTCATGGGCACTCTCAGAGGACCCACAGATGGACAAGTTCACAGGCCATGACGCCCAGGATGACAGCTCTTTTATTTATGATGCTTATTCCATATGCATACGGTTCTCAGAGACATCCCTCACTGTACTCGCTTCTTCCCCTTGAAGTCCCAGAACATTTCTCACACACATCCAAGGGCAGTGTGCCTTCTAACTCCCTTCAAACCACCGAGTGTTCTCCAGGAGCAATGACGAGAGTATGGGAGCGGAGAATTATGTTACTCTGATCTTTTGCTCCTGACAACCTTATTTTTATGTGGCGAACTATAAATAGTATAAACCATGATTCACTATTAAACCTGGAAGACAAATGGCACTGAGATTCATAAATTAATGTTAGATTTATTTTCCACCGTGATTGCAGGATTAGGGAGATCTCACTCACCTGTACTTAGCAATGACAAATGATCACTGAAGAACTGCGTTGCTCAGTCTTCAGTGACAATATTAAGAAAAATATTAAAAATACATTGTGGAATCATGAATGTAGCATTTGGTAAAGTGACTTTTTTTCCCCCAGCGCCTTAAAAAAATCACACGGCCCCATAAGAACCTGAACTTCTTGACATACTAATTAACTCTGATTTAAAACAGCCATTACTTTTAGAGTTAAGCTTAGTGAACATTGTCTACTATTATTGTGCAGCCATTAATATGACTAGGAAAAATGAGATAAGAAAAAGAAGAAGGCAGTAATTAAGATGAGTAATTTGGTAACAAAGTTGAACTAAAGCAGGTTGGTGGCTCTTCAGTATGTGATAGTATACATTATTGGTATAATTTATCTTTCATACTAAATGACTGTACTTCTCCCCAAGGCTTCTGTTAGAGTTTTGTTCTTATACTTATTGGCAAATGGTGTGATAGACTTAAGAATGAGTCCTGGGAAGTTATCACTCTGTAAATTTCGGAATTTTGACCTCTGAATGTTTTATGAAAACAACTAGATCTTGATGCTTTCCTAATAAGTAAAAAAAGGGTAAATTCAGAGTGCATTTAATGGGGAAAATAGAATTTTTTGGAAAAATACAATAGAATCCAAGGCAAAATGTCATTTTTTTATTCTTAAAAAGAGTGGACAAGCTACCAGAATAGTTAGGATCACATTATTGGAGATCAATGAAATTATAAATGTCTGCCATGACTGAAATCTACATTCCTCATTCACTCAGTGAGGACTGTGTTTCTTATGATGAGGACATCCAATATAAAAATAGAAAGTAACTAAATAATCTGAATATTTTATCTAAGTGGTTACAACTTGTGGATGTACAATGATGCATTCATACATTCAAAAAATTTGTTCATGTACTAGAACAGAGCTTATTATGTCTTAGGCATCATTCTGAGTGCTAGAGGTTAACTAAGGAATAGACAGATAAACTCCTTGAATTCATGGAGCATGAATTCTAATGGCAGGAATCAAAAAATAAATCAATTAACATATATAAAATGTCAGATTATGATAAGTGCTATGAAGCAAAAAGGAGAATGATGACAGGAAGAGTAAGTGGAGGACCGACTGTTTTAGATAGAAATGACAGGGAAACAAGCCTGAGGAGGTGATTTTTCAGTTGTGTTGTTTAGTTACTAAGTCATGCTCAGCTCTTTGCAATCCCATGGACTGTAACCTGCCAGGCTCCTCTGTCCATGGGATTTTCTAGGCGAGAATACTGGAGTGGGTTGCCATTTCCTTCTCCAGAGGATCTTCCCAAGCCAGGGATCAAACCCATGTCTCTTGCATGGACAGGCGGAGTCTTTACCACTGAGCCACCAGGGAAGTCCCCTGGTATTTAAGCTAAAATCTGAAATAATACAAATGTGCAGGTTGTTCGGGAAGAGCACCCAGGGTAGAGGGGATACAGTGTAAAACCTGAGATAGACATGCTTTTGGTGTGTTTAGGGAAGGAAGAGAAGACCAGAGAGGTTGAAGCCCAGTGAGTGTGGGGGTAAGTGGTACAAGCTGAGATCCCAGAGATCTCAAGGGCATGTGATGTAGAGCTTTCCTGGTTGAGGTGGGAATTTAGTCCAAGTGCCTGGGAAGCTCTTAGTGGGTCTTAATCAGGGAATGGCATGGTCTGACATGTATCATTAAAAACCACTGTTTGCTGGGGAAGAACTACTTAAGAGGCTATGATGATAGCCTGGACTCAAGAAATGGGTGGGAGTGGGGAGGGAGAGAGAAGTAGGTGGCTTTGGGGCATGCTTTAGAATCAGTGTTAATAGCTCTTGCTAATGAAGTGGGTGCTGGGTAGGAGAGGTCAAGAATGATCCTTAGGTTTCTGGCTCAAGCACCTAGGTACGTGGCGTAGTGTCTCTTCCTATGGGGGAAAGCTGGAAGAAGAGCAGATCTCATGAAGGGGAGATAGTAGGAAAGAAGATATCATGTAGAAATAAAGTTTTAGACATATTAGGTTGCAAATGCTTATTAGACAGCTGGTCATTTGTGCAGTTTTTTAAAGTACAGGTTCTTACGACTACCTATATCACTTAGAAACATATTGGTTTCAGGAAAGAAAAGCACCAGATAAAAGTGGCTTAAACCAATAGGGGCTGATCTTCTTCATATGAAAGCATGTACAGTGACGTGTGGCACAGAGGTGGGCATGCTTTGCTACTATGCTCTACTGTTCTTAGCTTTTGGGACATTTTCTTTGACTATAAGATAGTGGCTATCGCTCTACACTTCCATGCTCACATTTAAGTCAGGAAGAAGTGGGAAGAGGGGTGCTGGATTTTATGTATATACCCATATTTATAATCAAGAAAGCAAGTTTTCTTAGGAACTCTCATCAGAGACTTACACTTACTCTCACTTACCAGTCCCATGTCAAATAGCAAGCCATAGCTGCAAGGGAACCTGGAAAAGAGAGTATTTATCTGGACGTATTGGTGCCCTGTATGAAGTTGATGTTGTTTTAGAAAGACAGAGGGATGCTTAACATTGGATAGGCAATCAACAGTGTCTACCACTCTAGGATATTCAAATTTAGGATGTCCGGGGCAGGAGAAAGTGGAGAAGCTGCTGGTGCGACACATTCTGGTGCAAGCTGGGGCTGCATGAAAGCTGGTTCAGACAAAAAGAGCTGAAGAATGGAGTGAGCAGGCCTTCCTGTTACTCCCCAATTCTCACACCATACCTTTTATACCACCATTTACCTCATGGCAGATTAATGGTAGTGATAGATGTGGGTGGCTGTATTTTCTGAGGCTGCCCTGTAGGCCCTTGCGTGTAACAAGAGTGGAGGGCAGGCCTGGTTATCTTGAGCGTGGGTATAATACAGTGTGTCACCCCCGCCATTATGGAAATTATCATTAATTATTAACAAGAGCATCTTTGACATGATGCATTGTCTACACTGTCACTGCCAAGAATGGGACAGTGACTAATGGATGCCCCTTGGACAGAATGCAGCAAAGTGCAGTGTATTATAGAATAAAAGTTCAGAAATTTAGAAATTTTTTCCTAAATTCTAGGAAACTGGACATTTTAGGCTTCCTCTGTTTTCATCTAATCCTTTAAATCTGATATTAAAGGTAGGGCCTGCTCAGAGCAAAGTTAATCTTTGGAGCTATTGATTTCTTTTATGTTCATTGCTTCGTGCTTTTACGGCTATCGTTTCTATGTGTCTAGGTCCTTGAACTTTCCCAACTAGCATCTCCACCCACCAGAACAGGGACTCTCGGAGCACATAGTCTAGAATTGGTTCAGGGGCTGACTCACGCTATGAAGAAACTAGCTTCCTCCTGAACTCTACTGCTTCGTCCTTATTGGCTGTTTCTTTGTGGCTGCTGCTACGTATAGCTGCTGCAACTCCAAACATGCCATCCACATTCAGAACAGAAAGTAGAACAACAGCATCTGTTTCATTTTCATTAGCAAAGAAAAAGCTTCCCCGTGAACCATAAATTCCCAAACTGTAAAAAGAAAGCTGGAAAAGAGGACTTGGTTCAGCAAAACTCGAGTTCTGGATGCTAGAACAGAGGAGGAGATAGATCGATGTCTCCACTTAGCTTGGTGATGACTGCATTGATGACCATGAGTCATGGGTGACAGGTGCTTTCCACCACACAGGTGACAAGTGAACCTTCCTGCACAGATGCGTATCATGGTGGGAACACTAGGCCTGAAGGCAGCTTGGTGAGGGGTGTGGGTCCTCTCAAGTCAGACCTTGTAAACTTCTGCTATGGATAGGACTGGAGCCTCATTTTCTGCGAACTTTGGCAGTAAATCAGTGGCCCGATCTCTGGGGTCTTTGGGAGCATTTATCACCATGAAAAAGGCAGGAAAGATATCTGATCCCAGAGTCCATCTTTCTTCTAAAGGAAGATGTAATTCTCTGACACAGGGTATAATATTTGCTCTTGGCTGGAGGCAAGCAATTAACATTATTTTATCATAAAATGTCAGAAGAATGTTAATGTAATCATCTGGGTTAAAATAAAAATAAAAATTGCCACTATATTCAGAACAATACTTGCATTCTTTCCTCGCAGACTAATAGCTATTTATTCTTGTCCTTTCACTTCCTCACACTCATTTTTAAAACTGATGTTATCTGTGTGAAAGCTGTATCTGGTTATTAAAATCATCATGGATCTTCTCTGGCTGTTTTTCCCCCATTTATAAAAATGTGACATAATTTATATGCAGTGAAATCCTCAGATCTTAAGTATGTACCCAGTAGGTTTTCCTGAATGTGTATTAAGGCACAGAACTTTTACTGACCACCCCAGAAAGTTCTCTTATGCCGCTTTCCCATCATTTCTTCTTCCTCTTGCCCAGAAGAGGCACTCATCTTACTTTTATCACTAAATGTTGGTCTTGCCTATTTCACAGTTTTGTGTGAATGAAGTCATACAGAATGTCCTTTCATTTAATTTGCTAGTTTCTTTCACTCAGCTCATTTTTTGAAGTTGATCCATGTTGTTACACAGATCTGTAGATTATTCCTTTTTATTATGAGTGTCTGATTATACAATTATACCACAATTTATGTACCCACTATCCTAATGATGGACATCTGGCTTGTGTCTGAACTACTAGGAATAAAGCTGCTATGAACATTTGTGTACAGGCTTTTGTAGATAGGTATTTTGACTTCTCTTGGGTAAAAAGCAAGAAATGGAATTGTGTTCTAAGATACTGAATATTTAACTTTTGAAGAAACTGCTAAACAGTTTTCCAAAGCTGTGCTGTTTTACACTCTCACTAGCAATGCGTGAGGGTTCTGAATACTCCATATCCTCTCTAATATTTCATATTACCAGTCTTTTAAATTTATGGCAGGTGAGTGTTAGTATTTAATGATTTTAATTTGTGTTGCCTTGATAACCAATACTATTTAGTATGTTTTTATCTACTTATTGTCTATGTATATACTTTCTTTTATAAGGCATCTCTGTTCGATATTTTTGCTTGATTTTTGAGTTGCCTTTTTATTATTATTTTACAGGCATTTGTTTCTTTATTGCTGTGCTGGATGTTTGTTGATGCACGTGGGCTTCTCTCTGGTTGCCACGAGTGGCGGCCACTCTCTAGTTATGGTGTGTAGTCGTCTCATTACAGTGGTTTCTCTTGTTGTGGGGAGATGGACTCTAGGCACATGAGCTTCAGTAGTTGGAGCGTGTGGGCTCAGAAGTTGTGGTACACGGACTTAGCTGACCCATGTCATGTGGGATCCTCCTGGACCAGGAATCAAACCCATGTCCCCTGCCTTGGCAGGTGGATTCTTTACCACTGAGCCACCGGGGATGCTCCTATCTTTTTATTGTTGACTTGCAGGAGTTCTTTATATATTCTCAATATATAAACATATTGTTTATAATATATAAATAATAATAATATATAAATAATAATAATATATAAATAATTCTCTCTCTATATATATAGTCAAATTTATGCTTTGTTAATATTTTGTCTCAGTCTGTGGCTTGCCTATTGATTTCCTTTACAGTATTTTTGATGTCTTTAATTTGAATTATTCCAAGTTACTGATTATTTTTTATGTTTTATGCTTTCTGTTTCTTCTCCAAGAAAGAAGAGGACATATTCTTCTATATCTTCTAATGAGGTCTATTGTTTTTGCTTTCATGTCTGTGTTTTGTTCCAACATGAATTGATTTTTCTGTCTATGTTGTGAGGTAGAGGTCCAGCTGTCTCTCTCTCTCTTTTTTTTTTTTACTCAAATGTGCAGGATCATAATACTTGGAAAATCCAGCAAGCTTTCAAAATCAGAGTTAGTTTCTTGTCTACTCTCCTGTAGCTATGGAACAGGGAATGTATATAGTGTAGTGGTTGTGACTTGGAATATCAAGTTAGTTACTAACCAGTTACTAACTATGTGATGATTGCAAGTTAATACTCTCTCTTGATTTCTTCATCTATAAAACAGCAACAGTATCTGGTTATAGGCTTCACATAAATTTTCTACCTGTGAAGTAACAGTAGTACCTGCTTTATGAGGTTAAGAAGATGTAGAGAATTCATGTAAAGTACTTGAAAGGGAACCTGATACAAGCCATTTTATAACATTAGCTATGATATATAATATTATGTATATGCATAGGATGATATTATAATGACAACCCACTCTGATATTCTGAGCTTCTCTGGTGGCTCAGACAGTAAAGAGTCTTCCTGCAATGTGGGAGACATGGGTTAGATCCCTGAGTCAGGAAGATCTCCTGGAGAAGGAAATGGCAGCCCACTCCAGTATTCTTGCCAGAGGATGGACAGAGGTGCCTGGTGGGCTTGCAGAGCACTGGACCTGACTGAGTGATTGACACTTTCAATTTTATAATATGTAATAATGATGTATATGTATAATGAAATAACTCAGTTTTCCCCTTGATCTTTTCCCTTGTTTATTAATAATTACTTTTTTTGCAGTTAAATATTTTTTATTGAAGTATAGTTGTGCAATATTCTATAAGTTACAAGTATACAATATAGTTATTCGCAGTTGTTAGAGGTTATACTACATTTTAGTTATTATGAACTATTGACTATATTCCCTTCATATACTGTACAGTATATATGTTGTACAGTATATCCTTTCAGCTTATTTTATAGTTAATAGTTTGTACCTCTTAATTCATTATCCCATATTGACCCCCTTTTCCTCTCCCCACTGTTAACCACTAGTTTGTTCTCTATAGCTATAAGTCTGCTTATTTTCTATTATACTCACTAGTTTGTTGTATTTTTCAGATTCCACATATAAGTGATATTTTACAGTATTTGTCTTTCTCCGTTTGACTTGCCCTCCAAATCCATCCATATTGCTGTGCAAAATTGTGTTCTCTTTTATGGCTGNCCTTTTCCTCTCCCCACTGTTAACCACTAGTTTGTTCTCTATAGCTATAAGTCTGCTTATTTTCTATTATACTCACTAGTTTGTTGTATTTTTCAGATTCCACATATAAGTGATATTTTACAGTATTTGTCTTTCTCCGTTTGACTTGCCCTCCAAATCCATCCATATTGCTGTGCAAAATTGTGTTCTCTTTTATGGCTGAGTTCAGTTCAGTCGCTCAGTTGTGTCTGACTCTTTGTGACCCCATGAATCACAGCACGCCAGGCCTCCCTGTCCATCACCAACTCCCGGAGTTCACTCAGACTCGCTTCCATTGAGCCAGTGATGCCATCCAGCTGAGTAGTATTCCATTAAACATCTCTGCCATGTTACCTTCATCCATTCATCTGTTGATGGACATGTAGGTTGCTTACATATCTTGGCATTTATAAATACTGTTGCTATGAACATTAAGGCGCATATAATTTTTGAATTAGTATCTTTGTTCTTTTCAGATATATACCCAGGAGCAGAATTGCTGTATCATATGTTACTTTCTTGAGAAACCTATATGCTGTTTTCCACAGCGGCTGCACCAATTTACATTCCCACCAGTAGTATGCAAGGGTTCCCTCCACATCTTCTCCAACTTTTGTTATTTGTGTTCTTTTGATGATAGTCACTGTGACAAGTATGAGGTGATATCTCAGTGTGGTTTTGGTTTGAATTTCCCTGATAATTAGGACTGTTGAGCATCTTTTCATCTGCTTGTTGGCCATATGTATTTCCTATTTGGAAAATGTATACTCAGTTCTTTTGTCCATTTTTAAGTCAAGTTGATGTTGAGTTTTGTGAGCTTCTTTTTATATGTTGGCTATTAATCCCTTATTAGTATTATCACTTGCAAATATTTTCTCTGATTCAGTAGATATTCTTTTCCTTTTGTCAATGATTTCTTTTGCTGTATAAAGCTTTTAAGTAGATCCTAATTGTTTATTTTTGCTTTTATTTCCTTTACTTTAGGAGATAGATCCAAAAAATGTTGCTGTCATTTATGTCAAAGAGAGCTCTGCTTATGTTTTCCTCTAGGAGTTTTATAGTATCCAGTTTTATACTGAAGTCTTTAATCGATTTTGAGTTTGTCTTTGTATATGGTGTTAGAGAATATTTGAATCTCTTTCTTTTACATGTAGCTGTCCAGTCTTTCCAGCACCATTTATTGAAGAAACTGTCTTTTATCCATTGTATATTTTTGCTTCTTTTTCATAGATTACTTGACCATAAGTGTGTGGTTTTATTTCTGGACTCTCTCGTTCCATTGATCTATGTGTCTGTTTTGGTATCAGTACCATACTGTTTTGATGCCTGTAGCTTTTTAGTATAGTCTCAAATCAGGGACCATGATACCTTCAGCTCTGTTCTTCTTAAAATTATTTTGGCTATTTGAGGTCTTTTGTGTTTCCATACAAACTGTCAAATTGTTCTAGTTCCCCCTTGGTCTTTTTCATTCCAGACTGGCCATCATTGAGTGCTTACTATGGGAGAATCTGTGTTAGGTACTTGTAATGGCACAGTGAACAGGATAGATGTGGCCCCTGGTCTCATGAAACGTTCATTTTAGTGTTAAAGGTATTAAGCAAATTTGAAAAGTGCTTTAATGGAGGTGAATAGAGTGTTAGGAGAATCTAAAATGAAAAGGCCCCATTCTATTCTGGGGAGTCAAAGAAAGTCTTTTAGAGGAAGTAAAGTTTCAAACACTCCAGAAATGAAGAGTATGGAATAGTGTAATGAACAGCAATCTCATTAAGAATAGGAACTAAATGTGCATATTATTCCTCCAAATATCAAGCTGAGTGATGTTCTAGAGAGGATTAAATGCTCTTTGAGAATCTATGAAAGTGAAAGTTGTTCAGTTTTATCTGACTCTTTGCCACCCCATTGAGCATACAGTCCATGGAATTCTCCAGACCGGAATACTGGAGTGCGTAGCCTTTCCCTTCTCCAGGAGATCTTCCCAACCCAGGGATCAAACCCAGGTCTCCCACATTGCACGTAGATTCTTTACCAGCTGAGCTACAAGGAAAGCCCAATACTGGAGTGGGGAGCCTATCTCTTCTCCAGTGGATCTTCCTGACCCAGGAATTGAACTGGGATCTCCTGCATTTCAAGTGGTTTCTTTACCAACTGAGCTATGAAGGAAGCTGAGAATCTATAATGTCATTTAATGGGAAAGAGGTAAAAAGCACTGCCTGATAATTGTTTCCTAAATGAATAACTGAATGAAGGAGTTAAACAAATATATTTATTGTATGCCTAAAAACACTGGGGAGATAGATAGGGAGCCAAGAGCAGGCAGGTTGGGTTTTTGCAAGTTCTTCCAGGAACAGTGGCAATGTTTGTTCGCTTTGTCTTCCCTGGTATATGGAATATCTTGTCAGGAAGGTCCACCTGTGTCAGAAGTTCATCTTCCAATATCAGAGAAAATCAGAAACAAATGGAGTAGTGTTGTCAAAGACACCTAACAGAGCATTCGCTAAGATTGCTCAGAAAAGGTGACCCCTGATCTGGGTCCTGAAGTGTCCCAGGAGTTTCCTGGGTGAAAACAAGGGAAAGGAACAGGGGGAGTACTTGGCAGAATTATGATAGAACAAGGCATATTGCTTCTTCAATATCTCATCCTAAGTCTGGCATCTATGAATGCTAGCATCTCTGAATGTAGCTGGACTATTTTGGGGGTAATTACAGTTTTGGTCTGCACCACCTCTTGGGATAATAAATTTCCACGAGTTTTACACTCATGAGGAAAGACACGCTTCCTTTTATTTGTTCCAAATTTCTTCAAATGCTTCCTAGGCTAGTATTCCCTTCCCGTTGCTGCCTACTTTTCCTTCTTTATTCTAAATTAAGACCATCCATCTTAGAGATGTGCCTAAAATGTATCAGATGATACATATATATATGATATATATCATATATATATGATATATATATGATTTTAAAAATTGGGGTACATTTATTAAAGCAGAAAAATGAAAATTAGCTTCCTTAGTGAGGAAACAGGAAGTATTTTTACTTGACACATATTTAGATTGTAAAGTTTTATGCAATTTTTACAAAGTTCAAAAACTAAAGGGCAGTCAATTTTATTTTCCTCTTTAGAAAATAATCAGTTATTAAAAGAATGAAGGTTTAAGAGAAACAATCTGCTTTATATTTAAATATTTTAAAAATTTTGTTTCAGAATGTGTCATTTCAGAAATAATGGTGAAAATCAAGATTACCATGAAGCTTACATGGGATTTTGAGTTAACCACCCAAGCTAATTAAGCAAAATTATCCTAATTTGTTTATTATGTTAATGATATGAATTAATTTATAGTAATTTAGCATGTATAACTAAAGATTTATTATGTTTCCTACTAAATGACTTAAGAGCTATAAATCCCATGGTTAAATGTAATTAGTGGAGACATATTTATCGAAAGGGATAATTGCATCTGATAAAAGTTCTTCAGTTAGGCTTAATTAAAACAGATTATTCCCCCATAAATGAAAAGTAAATATGGTAATTACTGGGTAGATTTTCATAGCAAAAATGAGTATCTCAGCATTTAAATTTTCTGAAAGGGGTGGGAAAGCAAACTATGTTACTGATTACTTCCCAATAAAATATGATTAATAATCCCTGGGAAACAGGCATTTTCCAGAAGTAAACATTTTCCTACTAAATTACTAAAGGGGGAATTCTGATCAGGAAAATCTATCATTAACTCAGTTCTAAAATGGACTGTGGCTATTTTTGAACATAATGAATTGTGTTTTAAGGAAAAAAATTTTTCCTGTGAAGATTATCTCTAGCTCAGCTAAATAGCAGAGTTAGGAAGAAAAATGAGTGTTGATTATTCTGAAAATAAAGTTTTCTACAATAACCTGGGATGGGCCTGGTTATGCATGCACAGAACGTGTAAGACCTGAAGTTCAGAGCAAGTTCAGGACAGATAAGTGAATAGACATGCAGAGATTATATTGTAAACTTATGTTTCAGTTATATGTGTCTATGCATATTAAAATGGAAAACGATATAAAGGGCATATTTTGGATTACTTTTCTATTTAATCGTTATTTTTTCAATGCGTGCTTCAGTCATGTCTGACTATTTGTGACCCTACAGACTGTAGCCTGGCAGGCATCTCTGTCGGTGGGATTCTCCAGGCCAGAATACTGAAGTAGGTTACTGTGCCCTCCTCCAAGAGTTCTTCCTGACTCAGGAATCGAAGCCAGGTCTCCTGCATTGCAGGTGGATTCTTTACCACTGAGCCAGGAGGGGAAGCCCAATAGCAGCACTATTACTGAAAAATTTCCCTTTACCTTTTAAAAACATTTTCAGTACATTATTAGTTCATTGGATCATTCTCCCCAGGAATACAGATAGCTTCAAAGAGGCCAAGTTCAAGGTCACACAGTTAATTAGTGGATGAGTTAGCACTTAAATTGATATTTTGAGCTTAGTACAACATTCTCTCTTCAATATTATTAAAGTGTAAAAGTGTTCCTGAACAAGATGAGAAGGTGGAGTTCCCTCTATGCTACTGTTAAGTACCAACTGATACGTATAAATTCATCTTTGTACCGTGGTCAGAGGGAAAGTGTCGTGCTCATGGTATGGCTTTAGTATGAAAACGAAAACAAGCTTGGTATGGTAGATCCCCTTTAGACCAGAGCAGCCGGATGACTGTCCACAGACCAGATGATCAGTGGCACATAGTGGTCTGCATGTGGATGGTTTTCAGAAGCATGAAAAAGGCAGATAGGTCACCATCTACCACTGTCTGCCACTTGGGGGAGCAGAAATGACCCTGGCTATTCTGACAGTCTCACTCCTAGGCTTTTGCCGTATTTAAGTATGTGCTTTCTCTGGAGACCTGAAAGTGTTATCACAGACAACATTGCGTTTCTCCTTGCAATATGCTTTCACATTCTATAGAGCTCAGGTGATCTATCAAAGTCAGTAGCTGAGGCTAATATGTGCTCTGTCCTCCCGGAATTACATAAATGCCTAAGCACAGGTGCTGAGGTTTGCTGCCAGAGCTATAGAAGTGAAGGATTTTAAAGAAAGACCGCGAGCAGCGGCTCTCCTCTTCTGTGCATGGCTTTAAAAGGTCTGTTGTTGTCGTTGTTTTCCCTCCACCCCTTCCCCTCAAGAATAATTGAAGTAATGTTGTAAAATAGCTACTGAATGCTACACATTAGGGAATTCCATTAATCTGTGTCTACATTAGTTTCAGGGACCTACTTAATTTACATTGCTGAAAAATGTAGAGTTGCATTGGTCAAAAGCAACTGAAGGACATCTCAAACATTTTCAGTAAATTTGGCTTAAGTACATTTATAAGAGATCCAAGGGTGTCCTAGGTTCTTTGGGCATATTGAGTAATACCATTTGTGGTGCCAGTGTGTGGGCCACACTCTCTGACTATCAGGTCATAGTTTTTTTCTGTAGAGATGTTAACTGTCTTTGTAGAAATGATAACTGGATTCTTAAGATTTTTAAGTGTGTGCATAAAAGCCACATCAAATAAGACATACAGTCGAAAGTATAAGTCTCAGGTGAAAATTCCATATATATGAGTGAAAACAAACAGCTTTCTGATAAAAATAATGTACTTTGGAGATTTAAAATGTGATTTTAAAGACTGTAACTACTGATGAATTATTTGAGGATGATGCACTGCATGGGGAAGGCCTGATAAGTGTTTTGGTGAGAAATAGCAGGAGGGCATACACAACTTCTCGGGGAGAAGGCACTGGCAACCCACTCCACTACTCTTGCCTGGAAACTCCTATGGACGGAGGAGCCTGGTGGGCTGCAGTCCGTGGGGTCGCTAAGAGTCGGACACGACTGAGCGACTTCCTTTTCACTTTAAACTTTCATACATTGGAGAAGGAAATGGCAACCCACTCCAGTGTTCTTGCCTGGAGAATCCCAGGGACTGAAGAGCCTGGTGGGCCACAGAGTCGGACACGACTGAAGTGACTTAGCAGCAGCAGCAGCAGCAGCATACACAACTTCTATCTGAGCAGAGCCACCCTAACCCCCAGGCTCATGTCCGTGCATCAGGGTTCCATGGCTTTTTCGTGAGAGATCTGAGTTTATTCCTATAAAAGGGATGACAGATAAATAAGTACCAGAATTTCCATAGGGATTGTATAATCGTGTCATGGTTAAGCGTATGCAATATAGAGCCCTGGAATACCTGGATTCAAGTGTGATTTTGCCAGGTATCAGCTGTCTGTTCTTGGATAGAGTTCCTGAACTCTGTCTTGTTTTCTTCATTTGCAAAATATGGTTAATATTAGTGAATTCCTCATAGAGCTGTGAACGTTAAGTGACTTTAGGTCTCACTATTAGTACTCATAGATTTAGGATTAGATTTATTTACATTTGGCTGATATCTGTGTGTTCCTGCAAGATTTTGTGTTGAGAGACACTTGTATATATATATTTTTTACCTCACTTAATATAATGTATGGGTTAATCCCAGGTGGCTCGGTGGTACAGGATCTGCCTGTAGTGCAGGAGACTGCCTACTAAGCCGGAGAAGTGGGTTCAATTCCTGGGTTGGGAAGATCCTCTGGAGGAGGAAATGGCAACCCATTCGAGTATTTTTGCCTTTAAAATCCCACACACAGGGCAGCCTGGTGGGCTACAGTCCATTGGATCGCAAAGATTGGACATATCTTAGAAACTAAACAACAATGATAAAACATATGCTAAATGATGTGAACAGATTGATTCAGGAAAGGCTAATTTTGGCTCCAGACTGTATGATTCTAACTAGCATTCATTATTCTGTTACAGCCCTCTATTCTCTACATGGCTTTCATTTTGAAGGTAGGCAGAGTAGGATGTGCCCCTCATAAGTCAGTGGTGTGAATGATTATTAACAAGAGAAATCTGTGTCCACCAAAAGCTGGCATGGGCTGAGTATCCAAACAAGAGCCCCATTTATAAGGTCTGTTTCACCCTCCTGTTTTATATTCATGATTTGCTTTAATGTATTTTGATTCCAAATTCAAAAAGATCAATGTCATTATCCTCAAGGTGTATAAGGTATGTCTAATCTGCTCTACTTTTTCATAGAAGATAAATCAGTTTTACAAGCCTTTTCCTTTGCATTTGCTCATTGATTTTGTCATCATTAATTTTTGCTATTTCCAGAGCATGGTTTGCAGCCTAAGGATACATCGGCTTTTCAGCTGTTGCCCATAATATTTTAATATTATCTTCCAATTTCACTAAATTGTCCACTAGTTTAACACAGAAATTTCAGAGGGATATTTTTTCTTTTTTAATCACGAACTCTTTCCTATAACTGCCTTTACATCCTAAGACATTAGCTAAACCCCGTCTCTCCAAGGGGAAAAATGCCCAATACTTCCACAGGTTAAGGAACTGATTAGCTATTCATGAGTTTAAAAATGCATTATGCATTAATTTATTTATCTTCTCAAAGTTCAGCTTCTGTCTCTGGGATGCTTTCCCCCCAATCTAATTTCTTTAAAACAAAATCCAAATACATAGAGCGTGATTGAATATCATTTATTAAGGAATTATGACCTCTTGGTGTTTTTATTTTCTTAAAGGTGAAAGTGACCAAGCATGTGGATTCTTTTTAGCTTTGTAATTCCCCTTAAACCAAATACTTCCACTTTAAATATGAAATTACTGCAGTAACTTTCCCTAACGTTAACAGTAGGGTATATGAAGGGGGAAGAATGTGCAATTTGTTAAAAGTAATTCCAACTGTTTTATTGCCTTCCAATCCAAGATAATTGCATAAAAATAAATTCATTTAAATTATTGACATTAATTCACTAACTAGAACTTTAAGTAATAATTTCGTGAAAAGAAAAATTCACTAAAGTCCCAGAAATAAACTAGATTTAACAACTTATTAGAACTGCTCCTACATTATTTTAAATCAAAACCACATTCCTGTAATTTTGGCAGTAACAATTTTCTTTTTACGGAGTATAGAGTTAAAATATCATGTACAAGATGCGACTTAGTAACTACATATTTTAGTTCTTATTAAAACAACTACAGGGGCAAACAGAATTTTTTCCTCTTGCTTTTTGTTTTTTTTGGTATGATTTACTTCTAGAACCTGTAAACTGAAACCTTATCATAACACATTCTCTCCAGAGGAGAAGCCTGTGGTCATTTTGTGATTTTTTTTTTCACTTTTTAAATGAATATTTGAGTACCTACTGTGAAAGTGTTAGTTGTTCAGTTGTGTCTGACTCTGCAAATCCATGGACTGTACCCTACCAGGCTCCTCTGCCCATGAATTTTCCCACAAGAATACTGGAGTAGGTTGCCATTTCCTCCTCCAGAGGATCTTCCTGACCCAGGGATCGAACCTGCATCTCGTATGTCTCCTGCATTGCAGGCAGATTCTTTGCCCGCTGAGCCATCAGGGGAGCTTCAGCCCAAGTAGCTACTATGATTGCTAGTTATTATTCCAGGTGCTGGGATACAGTGTTGAATGCAAACTGACACCTGCCCTCAGGAAATGTACTTGGTAGTAGAGGGAGAGAAACAAACAAAGAAAACCTAATATGTGAAATCACCTCAGCTAGTACAGAGTTCTATGGAAAATGAAGCTAGTAATGGGCAAATGGAGTGGGGGTGTGGGGAGGAGGTTACAGAGGAAGATATCTCTGAGGAGGGCACTTCAGCAAAAGGGGAGAAAAACCAGCATCTGGGAGATGAGTGTTCCCAGCACAGAGGCGGGAACAGCTCAGTGTGTTTGAGGATGAGAGAAAAGCTCACGTGGCGGCAACACAGTAAGAAGGGGTAGTGGTGTCGGGGAGCAGGGGCAGGAGATAGCATGGGGATGACCAGCACAACCAGCACTGGCAGGCCCATGGGAAGGAGTCTGGATTTTATTCTCAGTGTTATGGAAGGGCGTTGGGAATTATGAGTAGGTGACTAACTTGTGAGCTGTTTCATCTTTTGAGGTCACTCTGGCTCTCAGATGGAGTTGGCAGGGGAGGAACAAGAAAGCCTCATCTCAGGATGCTAAGAGATTCCCCCAAAGGTGCAGCAGTCTCACCGCCCTGCTCTGAAACACTAAGTGTTCTTAGCTCTGCAATTGATTTTAGCAGGTCAGTTGTGATATTTTAGAGAGGCAGAAATGCAGTGTAGAGCCAGGGGGAGCAGGTGAGGGCATTAGGCATGGCTGGAGGAAAGGCCCACTGGATAGTTTCAGAACCAGGTGCAGGAGAAGGTGGAGGTGAGATGGGGCCAATGGCCCTGAGGAGCCAGGGTGAGGGAGGAAAACCACGTCAGAGGATAAGCATGGCCTAGCCTCTTTGTCAAATTTGCGGCTTTCAGAGAAGCAGGAGCCAGAGATGGAGACAGGCCGGGAGGAGCTGCATCTGAGACAGCGGCACCTCAGTGGTCAAGAGCTGGGAACCAGCAAGAAACATGATTCTTCCCAGGACTCAGAGTTCCATCTATAGAGAGAGTAGCTTTGAGCTTCTGGTCTGACTTCATTGCATAGTAACAGGCATTGTCCAGAAAATCTGGGAAATATTTGGAACCTAGAACCTAATTCCTTCTCATCTCCAAGGAGGGCCACCTGACTGCAGAGCGTGAGAATAATCTTGACCTGAGGACAGGCAGGAGGTGACACTGAATCAAACCTGTTTCGATGTTACTCTTGCCACGATCCCGTGCCTCTGTTCTCTGAAAGGGGCACCTATTCCACTTAGTCTGATGAGTTCCTCCTACGCAGAAATGGTGAATAGCCTAATTTGTGAATCTCAAAATCTTTTGTTGATTCCTGGCACAAGAAAGTGCGGGGAGCCTGAATGAACCACCGTGTCCAGTGCAGCCGAGCTTCAGTCTCTACTGCAGCTGCTATCCTGAGGGTGTGTTTTACGCTTGTGTCTCTAGCCTATCGCAAAACTCTGCTACACTCTCTTCTTCAAGCTTTAGTGCCAGCTCAGGTCTGACCATCTTTCTGTCCCTAACCCTCCTTTCGGGGAGTGAATCTCAGTGATGGGGTCCTGCATAGCCATGCCACCCTGTCACGTTGAGCTTTCTCTCCCTTCCCTACCCTTCCTCCTGACCAGCAGGCCTGTCTGGCACTTTCCTCTCTAACCTCATCAGAACCACTGCAGGTACCTGGAAGCTCCCATGAATCTCCTTGCCTTCTGGGTCTGCAAATATCTGACCTGACTCACAGTCGGCCCAGCCTCTGGTCCATCAAGTCCATTCTAATGGGACTCAGTCTAAAATGGTAAACTCAGTAATAGGGTTATAACTTCAAAATTGACATTTCTGTTCAGGCTTCCATAGTGAGGTGACCTAGTAAATTAACAGTTTTCTTCAGTCCACATTCATGACCCAAGATCGATGAATCATATTTATTTTTTTAATTTATTTTTTATTGAAGAATAATTGCTTTACCGAATTTTGTTGTTTTCTGTCAAACCTCAACATGAATCAGCCACACCTGTACATGTATCCGCTCCCTTTTGAGCCTCCCTCCCATCTCCTCCCCATCCCACCCCTTAGGTTGATACAGAGCCCCTGTTTGAGTTTCCTGAGCCACACAGCAAATTCCCGTTGGCTATCTATTTTACATATGATAATATAAGTTTCCATGTTAGTCTTTCCATGCATCTCACCCTCTCTTCCCCTCTACCCATGTCCATAAGTCTATTCTCTATGTCTGTTTCTCCATTGCTGCCCTGCAAATAAATTCTTCAGTACCATTTTTCTAGATTCCCTATATATGTGTTAGAATATGATATTTGTCTTTCTCTTTCTAACTTACTTCACTCTCTGTAATAGGTTCTAGGTTCATCCATCTCATCAGAACTGACTCAAATGCATTCATTTTTATGGCTGAGTAATATTCTATTGTGCATATGTACCGCTACTTCTTTATCCATTCATCTGTTGATGGACATCTAGGTTGCTTCCATGTTCTGGCTATTGTAAATAGTGCTGCAATGAACAATGGGTTACATGTGTCTTTTTCAATTTTGGTTTCCTCAGGATATGTGGTTAGGATTGGGGTTGTTGGATCCTGTGGTGATTTTATTCCTAGTTTTTTGAGGAATCTCCATACCGTCTTCCATAGTGGCTGTATCAATGTACATTCCCACCAACAGTGCAAGAGTGTTCCCTTTTCTCTAGCATTTATTGTTTGTAGACTTTTTGATGAGGGCCATTCTGACTCGTGTGAAGAGATATCTCATTGTAGTTTTGATTTACATTTCTCTAATACTGAGCATCTTTTCATGTGTTTGTTAGCCATTGCATATCTTCTTTGGAGAAATGTGTCTTTAGGTCTTTTTCCCACTTTTTGATTGGGTTGTTTGTTTTTCTGGTATTGAGTTGTATGAGTTGCTTGTATATTTTTGAAATTAATCCTTTGTCAATTGTTTCATTTGCTATCATTTTCTTCCATTCTGAGGGTTGTTTTTTCACCTTGCTTATAGTTTCCTTTGCTGTGCAAAAGCTTATGTTTAATCAGGTCCCACTTGTTTACTTTTGTTTTTATTTCCATATACTCTAGGAGGTGGGTCATAGAGGATCTTGCTTTGATTTATGTCAATGAGTGTTCTGCCTATGTTTTCCTCTAAGAGTTTTATAGTTTTTGGTCTTATATTTAGGCCTTTAATCCATTTTGAGTTTATCTTCGTGTATGATGTTAGGAAGTGTTCTAATTTCATTCTTTTACATGTAGCTGTTCAGTTTTCCCAGCACCATTTATTGAAGAGGGTGTCTTTGCCCCAATGAATATTCTTGCCTCCTTTGTCAAAAATAAGGAAGCCATAAGTGCATGGGTATATTTCTGTTTTTGTGCCAGTACCATACTATCTTGATGATTGTAACTTTGTAATATAATCTGAAGTTGGGAAGCTTGATTCTCCAGCTGCATTCTTCTTTCTCAAGACTGCTTTGTCTATTCAGGGCCTTTTGTGTTTCCCTATGAATTATGAAATTTTTTGATCTAGTTCTGTGAAAAATGCCATTGGTAATTTGATAGGGATCACATTGAATCTGTAGATTGTGTTCAGTGGTATAGTCATTTTCACAATATTGATTCTTCCTACCCCCAAACATGGAATATCTCTCCAACTGTTTATGTCATCTTTGATTTCTCTCATTCAGTTTACTTCAGTTGCTCAGTTGTGTCTGACTCTTTGCGAACCCATCAATTGCAGCACGCCAGGCCTCCCTGTCCATCACCAACTTCTGGAGTTCACCCAAACTCATGTTCATCGAGTCAGTGATGCCATNTTCATTCTTCTGGAGTTATTTCTCCACTGATCTCCAGTAGCATATTGGGCACCTACTGACCTGGGGAGTTCCTCTTTCAGTATCCTATCATTTTGCCTTTTCATACTGTTCATGGGGGTTCTCAAGGCAAGAATACTGAAGTGGTTTGCCATTCCCTTCTCCAGTGGACTGCATTCTGTAGACCTCTCCACCATGATCCATGTGTCTTGGGTGGTCCCATACGGCATGGCCTAGTTTCATTGAAATAGACAAGGATGTGGTCCATGTCATCTTTGATTTCTTTCATTAGTGTCTTATAATTTTCTGTGCACAGTTCATTTGTCCCTTAGATTCATTCCTAGATATTTAATTCTTTTTGTTGCAATGGTGAATGGGGTTGATTCCTTAATTTCTTTTTCTGATTTTTCATTGTTAGTATATAGAAATGCAAATGATTTCTGAGTATTGATTTTGTATCCTGAAACTTTGCTAAATTCACTGATTAGTTCTAGTAATTTTCTGATACTATATTTGGGGTTTTCTATATACAGTATCATGTCATCTGCAAGCAGTGAGAGATTTACTTCTTTTCCAATCTTGATCCCTTTTATTTCTTTTTCTTCTCGATTGCTGTAGTTAGGACTTCAAGAACTATGTTGAATAATAGTGGTAGAAGTAGAAACCCTTGCCTTGTTCCTGATCTCAGGAGGAATGCTTTCAGTTTTTCACCATTGAGAATAATGTTTGCTGTTGGCTTACATATATGGCCTTTACTATGTTGAGGTAGGTTCCTTCTATGCTAGTTTTTTGAAGAGTCTTGTNACTATGTTGAATAATAGTGGTAGAAGTAGAAACCCTTGCCTTGTTCCTGATCTCAGGAGGAATGCTTTCAGTTTTTCACCATTGAGAATAATGTTTGCTGTTGGCTTACATATATGGCCTTTACTATGTTGAGGTAGGTTCCTTCTATGCTAGTTTTTTGAAGAGTCTTGTTCATAAATGGGTGCTGAATTTTGTCAAAGGCTTTTTCTGCATCTATTGAGATTATCATATGGTTTTTATCTTTCAATTTGTTAATATGGTGTATTACATTGATTGATTTGCATGTATTGAAGAATTCTTGCATCCCTAGAATAAACCCAGCTTGATCACAGTGCATGAGCTTTTTGATATGTTGCTGAATTCTGTTTGCTAAATTTTTGTTGAGGATTTTTGCATCTATGTGCTTCCCTGGTGGCTCAGAGGGTAAAGCGTCTGCCTATAATGCAGGAGACCTGGGTTCAATCCCTGGGTCGGGAAGATCCCCTGGAGAAGGAAATGGCAACCCACTCCAGTACTCTTGCCTGGAAAATCCCATGGGCGGAGAAGCCTGGTAGGCTACAGTCCATGGGGTCACAAAGATTTGGAAACGACTGAGTGACTTCACTTTCACTTTCATCAGTGATATTGGCCTGTAGTTTTCTTTTTTGTGTTGTTTTTGTCTGGATTTGGTATCAGGGTGATGGTGGCCTTGTTAAATGAGTTTGGAAGTGTTCTTCCTCTGCAATTTTTTGAAAGAGTTTTAGAAGGATAGGCATTAGTTCTCTAAATACTAGATAGAATTCTCCTGTGAAGCTGTCTGGACCTGGGCTTTTGTTTTTTGGGAGATTTTTGATCACAACTTAAATTTCAGTGCTTGTAATTGGATTGTTCACAATTTCTATTTCTTCCTGGCTCAGTCTTGGAAGATTGAACTTTTCTAAGAATCTGTCCATTTCTTCCAGGTTATCTATTTTCTTGCCCTATAGTTATTCATAATCCTTTCTTATGATCCTTTGTATTTCTGCATTGTCTGTTGTAACCTCTTCTTTTTCATTTCTAATTTTGTTGATTTGATTCTTCTCTCTTTGTTTCTTGATGAGTCTACCTAAAGCTTTGTCAATTTTATTTATCTTCTTGAAGAACCAGGTTTTAGTTTTATTAATCTTTAATATTTTTCTTTCAATTTTTTCATTTATTTCTGCTTGGATGTTTATGATTTCTTTCCTTCTACTAATTTTGGGGTTTTTTTTTTGTTCTTCTTTTTCCAGTTGTTTTAGGTGTAAAGTTAGGTTGTCTATTAGATTGTTTTTTGTTTGTTTGTTTATTGAGGTATGATTATATTACTTTAAACTTCCCTCTTAGAACTGCTTTTGCTGCATCCCATGGGTTTTGAGTTGTCATGTTTTCATTGTCATTTGTTTCTAGAAACTTTCTGATTTCTCTTTTGATTTCTTCAGTAACCTGTTGGCTATTTAGAAATGTGTTGTTTAGTCTCCATGTGTTTGTGTTTCTTACAGTTTTTTTTTTTTTTTCTTGTAATTGATAGCTAGTCTCATAGCACTGTGGTCAGAGAAGATGGTTGATACAATTTCAATTTTCTTACATTTACTGAGGTTTGATTTGTGACCCAAGATGTGGTCTATCCTGGAGAATGTTCCCTGTGCACTTGAGAAGAAGGTGTATTATTCTGCCTTTGGATGGAAAGTCCTGAAGATATCAATATACTCTCATTAGATCCATCTCATCTAATGTATAATTTAAGACTTGTGTTTCCTTATTAATTTTCTTTTTTGATGATCTGTCCATCAGTGTGAGAGGGGTATTAAAGTCTCCTACTATTATTGTGTTACTGTCAATTTCTCCTTTTATGTCTGTTAGTGTTTGTCCTATGTATTCATGTGCTGCTTTGTTGGGTGCATAGATATGTACAATTATTATATCTTCCTCTTGGATTGATCCTTTGATCATTATGTAGTGCCCTTCCTTATCTCTTGTAATTTGATGAATCATCTTTATTCTAAACATTTACAAATCTTTTCAAATAGAAGCATCAGAATTCACAACTGAGCTCTGTTCTATGACCCTGGTTTGTGCAGAAAAGAATTTCATATGAAGAAATTCCAGGCCAATTTTCAGAATAGGTCAACACATGCAATTTCAAGACATTCATTTTTGAGGCTAGGAAGAGGATAGAAAATAAAGAACAAGGTAGAATTCCCACTGAAGGTGCCCTCTTGAACTGATACATAAGAAAATATTTAACCTGTTGAATAGTAGTGGAAGAAGTGGGCAGGGAATAAATAAATTGCCAGGACCATGAAAACCAGGTAGCTGACTGAGCATTCAGAAGAAGATCTAATTTAATTTAGAAACTAAATTAGAATTTAATTTAGATTGGTTCATAGAATGGTTAAGGATTTGAGCTTTGGAGACTGGTTTTATGAGTTCTTATTGCTGCTAAGTGCTAGGTTTATGGCCTCAAACAGCTTACTGAACCTCTTTGTGCCCCAGTTTCCTTGCTAATAAAATTGGGATGAAACTAGTACCTCATTATAGGATTGTGAGACTGAAATGAGTCAATCATTGACAATGTCTAAGCACGGAGGATGGCTCTGCAAATGGGAGTCCTGGTTATTGCTGTCATCATTACTTGACTCTCACCGTCTCGACTGTTGCCTCTCTAGACCAGGCCACAATCATGTGTCACCTGGAATATGGTATTTGTTGGATAATAACACTGAACAGACTCCTCATTGGTCATTCGGCATCTATCCTTGCCTCCCTTAAAGCTTTTCTCCTCAGCATGGCCCCAATTACCATTTATGAAAGATCTTACCTCATTTCTGGAGGAGAACCCTAGAAAACCCTAGAGTAGTTGCCCACAAACCTAGGATCAAGTCTATGTTTCTGCATCAAGTGGTGTCATCATTAAAGAGTTGATCTATACTTGGCTTCATGACCCGAATCATAATCTCCGTGAACTTATTAATATGTGATCACTTAATGTCTATGACCTCCATGATCTTGTGGGGAAAGAGTTTTCTGTTCCACCTCTAGTATCTAGCACACTGCTTGCCACGTGGTAAGTGCTCAGTGAATATTTGTCGAGATACCCACTAAGTATAATGAGTTGTTGAATGAGTGGATGTCGCCAAGTATAGAGAGAGTATAAGAGACAGTTTTGATATATAATAGATACAGTGGAAATTTCCCTTATGGTTGTGTCTCAGTTTTGATGTAAAAACTCTAATTTTCATTCTCTTTAATGTCACACACAGTAGAGATGGGATGGAGAAAAAGGGAGAGATATCAGAAGGAAAGAATAGTCACAAAAGCAAATTAAATATTGAAAAACACAAAATAGTTTCCCTTAAAATGTAAAGGGTATGGTATTGAGAATCTGTTTTTTTTTTTTTTTTTGCCAAGTTGCTAATGCATTTTTGTATTTCAAGTCTGCTGGTGATATTTTATGATGAAGGCATTTTCTCTTATTTTTATACATTAAAAAAAGTCTTTAGAGTTTACATAGTTATCCCTCAAATATAACTCTATGCTCAGCATAATTAAGGAAAATATCTAGACTAAGTTGTTTTTCTTACAATACCAAGAGCTGATAAAGAATATTCCTAGAGATTATATGTGCTATGCTCAGTCACTTCAGTCTTGTACAACTCTTTGCAACTCCATGGACAGTAGCCCTTCAGGTTCCCCTGTCCATGGGATGGATCCTCAAGGCAAGAATACTGGAATGGGTTTCCATTTCCTTCTCCAGGGGAATCTTCCCAACCCAGCTACTGAAACTGTGTCTTGTCTCTTATTTGTCCTGTATTAGCAGGCAGGTTTTTTTTTTTTTTTTTTTTTTTTTTTTTTAACCACTAGTCTTAAGTCGCTCAGTCTTGTCCGACTCTTTGCAACCCCATAGACTATAGCCTACCAGGCTCCTCTGTCCATGGAATTTTTCAGGCAAGAGTACTGGAGTGGGTTGTCATTTCCTTCTCCAGGGGATCTTCCCAGCCCAGGAGTCAAACCCAGGTCTCCTGTGTTGCAGGCAGATGCTTTACCATCTGAGCTACCAGGGAAGCCCAAGTTTCTCTTACAACACCAAGAACTGATACCCTTTTCGTAGATATTATATAGATTTCTCAATTTTGTCTTATACTTTAGGGTTTTGTCTAAACACATAAGTGCTATCCACTAGTTCATCTATTCATATATTCATTTATCTAAAAAAGATTTACTAAGTTCCTACTCAAAGGAGAAAAGGAAAGATATAACCATTTGAATGCAGAGTTCCAAAGAATAGCAAGGAGAGATAGGAAAGCCTTCCTCAGTGATCAGTGCAAAGAAACAGAGGAAAACAATAGAATGGGAAAGACTAGAGATGTCTTTAAGAAAATTAGAGATACCAAGGGAACATTTCATGCAAAGATGTGCACAGTAAAGGACAGAAACGATATGGACCTAACAGAAGTAGAAGATATTAAGAAGAGGTGGCAAGAATACCCAGAAGAACTATACAAAAAAGATCTTCATGACCCAGATAACAATGATGGTGTGATCACTCACCTAGAGCCAGACATCCTGGAATGTGAAGTCAAGTGGGCCTTAAGAAGCATCACTATGAATAAAGCTAGTAGAGGGGATGGAATTCCAGTTGAGCTATTTCAAATCCTAAAAGATGATGCTGTTCAAGTACTGTACTCAATATGCCAGTAAATTTGGAAAACTCAGCAGTGGCCACAGGACTAGAAAAGGTCGATTTTAATTCCAATCGCAAAGAAAGGCAATGCCAAGAATGTTCAAACTACCACACAATTGCACTCACCTCACCCACTAACAAAGTAATGCTCAAAATTCTCCAAACCAAGCTTCATCAACTGTGAACTTCCAGATGTTCAAGCTGGATTTATAAAAGGCAGAGGAACCAGAGAGCTAATTGCCAACATCTGTTGTATCATTGAAAAAGCAAGAGAGTTTCAGAAAAAACATCTACTTCTGCTTTATTGACTACACCAAAGCCTTTGACTGTGTGGATCCCAATAAACTGTGGAAAATTCTTAAAGAGATGGCAATACCAGATCACGTGATCTGCCTCCTGAGAAATCTGTGTGCAGCTCAAGAAGCAACAGTTAGAACTGGACATGGAACAACAGACTGGTTCCAAATTGGGAAAGAAGTACGTCAAGGCTGTATATTGTCACCCTGCTTATTTAACTTATATGCAGAGTATATCATGTGAAATGCTGGGCTGAATGAAGCACAAGCTGGAATCAAGATCACTGGGAGAAATAGAGTCACAAAGAGTCAGACACGACTGAGTGACTGAACTGAACTGAAGTTGCTGATTGGCCATCCACTGTGTTAGGTTGGATAACCTTGTGCTTAAGGTGTGAAGCAGATCTTAATGGGTGACCTATACTTGCTGGTAACTTTTAAAGCAACAACTTTTTTTGCTATAAATTCAACATGCACAACAGCTTTTAAACCCACTGTCCACTTTTAATATTTTAAAGCTTAAATTGACCACAGTACTCAGTGTGTGTATGTGTGTAAATGTTAGTATGTGTGTGTGTGCATTTGTTGGGGTGGGGCTCAATTTCCTCTTTGAACTAGAGATATTTATAAGGTCCACTGCTTAGCCGTGTCCCTGGTGACCATGTTGTCCAGAGTTGCATAAAGTACAGCTGTTCCCATTCCCTTTGAATGATTTCTTAAGGGAAAGAGCTGACTCAGTTTCTTTCATCTATATTCCTTTGGACACAGATATCCTGAAAGCCAGATTGCTTTTATCTTTAGGGTAAAAGGGTGATTGCTTTTACCTTTAGGACTTAGAAAATCTTCAAGTGCATAACCCAGGCCTCTGATTCAGAATAAACGATGCTTAAATCTCTCATCTTGGTGTTACAGCTATCTGTAGGCTACTCCCTTGGTGTTGGCTCTTGATGGCTTCAGGCAGTGCTGAGCTGAATCATCCCCTTTCTGGTGAGAGGGTTTCTTGTTTAAATATATGGTGGAAATTGTTAAATTTCCTTCTCCCCAAATAACCTAATTCTATGCCCCAAAGTAACTTAAATGACGGCAGATTTTTGCTGATGCATGTTGTCTGACCAGCAGCCAGAATAGGTAATAGACATCCCCTGGGGAAGTCTGGTGGGTGAAGAAGTTGAGGAAGATAATTTTCAGTCAGTGAAGCTGTGGGTGCAGATTAGCCCGCTTGCATTTCAACTCACCAACGAGATCAAGTTTTGGGAAAAGGCAGAGCTCAGGGGTTGACAGTCTTTAGCATCCCCAAGAATCTCCCACGGAACTTGTTGGTTCAGGTCATCACACCACCACCTTGCCCAAAGATACATCTTTACTAGGTCAAGGTTAGGAGCCAGGACTCTATTTGGTGATCAAGCGTCCCAGGATATAGTAACTTAATACCAGTGTCGGCAGTGAGGTCTTTCCTAAGGGTGTGTGCATGCAACCGTCCGTGTCAGGTCGCTTCAGCTGTGTCCTACTCTGTGTGACCCCATGGCTGTAGCCTGCCAGGCTCCACTGTCCATGAGATTCTCCAGGAAAGAATGCTGGAGTGGGCAACCATTCCATTCTCCAGGGGATCTTCCTGACCCAGGGACTGAACCCAGGTCTCCTGCATTTCCTGCATTGCAGGCAGATTCTTTACTGCTGAGCCATGGGGGAAAGCCCGTCCTAAGGGTAGTTTATTTTATTATATGATTTATACTACAATGTATATACTATGTATTTATTTTATATATATATATATATATATATATATATATAATATTTCCCTCTTTTCTTTGGCTACCAGGAAACTGAACAGAGTGATGGGAATACCTCCCATTCTCTTGTTGCACTATCTCATTTGAGTTACTGAGAGTATAGACGAAGGGATAAGAGCACGGACTTTAGAGCCAGCTCCAAATACTGACTTTGTTTGTGACCTTTGACATCTCATTAGACTTTCTATGTGTCACTTTTCAAATGACTGAAAACTGGAATAACAGTCAAGAATCATAGAATCTTTGTCAGCAGGAAGTGATATGTGCAAAGTGCCTGGCACATGGTACATGGCTATCACCCTTGTATTTATTTTTTTATTACATCCGTGTTGTCATTTTACTCCTCATAACAATTCTATGCCATGCCTGTTATAAGTGTTGGGGTAGAAAAAACTGGAATTCAAAAAGAGTTGGTAACTTAAATGAATTTTCCCATTAAGTGATCTGAATTCTGTTTGTCTTCATCCAAATCTTTGACTATTCCAGCAGATTCCAATGATCACATTTATATATAAATGTTTTTCCTGTGCTGTCAGAGGTAAAGTTAACATGTAGCCTGGCAGGCTACAGTCCACAGGGTTGCAATGAGTCGGATATGACTGAAGCAACTTAGCACACAGCAGCCACATGCCCCCATCGTAGTGTAGTTGAATGTGTATACTTCTGCTCTCTTGGCATGGTTCTTGATATCTCCTTTCTGTTGTTTCTTGGTTGCACTATCTTATACATCTCTCATTGTAAGTTGCCTTGGGTATTTTTTGAAAATAGGCATAGGATAATTTTCAAATAAAATGGACATATCAGTATATGTGTCTGTTGCTTGAGTAAGTGGACTGTAAGTGCCTTAAGATTGACAGTAAAAGTTATTGGATTTGTGACCTAGGCAAGCATGTTGATATTTCTGGAGGAGTTCCTCCCTACAGAGAACTAAGAAAAGCAGTTGCTGAGTAAATCCATTGTCATCTGTTTTCACTGTACTGGATGTACCAACAAAATTATATCAAGCATATAGAATGGCAGCAATATATAAATAAGAATAAGAAGAATAAGAATGTAGTTTTCTTGATGGTCTGTGGCAAAAATTGGTGGCAGAAACTGTGGTTCGGCCAGGTTGATAATTGGTTGGAACTTGGATATTGACTGAGTCTAGTTCCTGCAGTTTTTTCCCTTACAAAGTAAGGAAAGTAGGTCAAAGCAGATAGCATGGCTGGAATGCATAACAAGTTGCTAAGAAGTAGACACTAAAATGATTTAGCACAGACTGTGGCAAGAAAAGGCTTACCAATTCATAAACGCATGGAATGTCTGATTTTGTTTCATCATCCCTATTATCTTTACTCCTAAGGCTAGAGACACACACCAGAAATAATCTCCAGCTCGTCTGGTCTTTGTCATGAAGCTCACAGTTTTCTATTCCTTATAGGGATCCTCATCCTTTTTCTTTTCTGGACAACCGTTGATTGCTTCCTGTGGCTTCAAACCTCAGGAAGCTCTTTTATGAGGTTCCGGAGCCAAAGTGCACTTTCTGGAACTCTTTAAGACAAATGCCTACACCAGAGGAACTAGTCTTCCAACAGGACGTCTGAAAGCGTGGTCACTGGAATCACCACAGGAAGTGAGTGTGCCTGGTATGCTGTGGCTGTGACTTTTAGCCCCAGCCACTCAGCCTCTGAGCTACTGACCAACAAGGATCTGCAGGCATCTGTCAGGGGTTCTGACAACTGCTAGAGTCTGCGTGGAGAACGAGACAGACCTCATCCCAGGGAAGGGCTTTCTGAAAATCTGTAGAGCCATCTCCAGTACTTAGGGAAACAGCTCTCTTCATTCTAGAGTTGCCATACGCAGGAGCTTCTTAGCCTCAGAACAAAAACATGTGATATGAAGCAACAAGGGACTTCTTTGCCAGCAAGAGCATAGGTCTGCTCAGAGCATCACTTTTAGGCCCTGGGGATCTCTCAAACTGACTGCTAAAAACAAACTGTTCTGTTGGATAAACTAGAAGCTTTCAGTTTGCTCCACGGGAAGACTCTTCCTTATTACTCCTTGAAGCAGCTTCATGGAAGTTCCCAAATGCCCTGGAAAAACCATCTTCCATTTCAGTATGGCAGACGGGGTGCTTCTGTGAGATCCTGATGAGGTTATTAAGAAAAATTTTAAATTTTGAGGCACCCTAAGTAATAAGAAATGGGGAAATGGTTTTATGTTGTGGATAAATATTAGGTAATATAATATTAGGGCTTTCACAGTGGCTCAGTCGGTAAAGAATTTATCTGCAACATGGGAGACCTGAGTTAGATCCCTGGGTTGGGACGATCCCCTGGAGGAGGACATGGCAACCCACGCCAGCATTCTTGCCTGGAAAATCCTCATGGACAGAGAAGCCTGGTGGGCTGCAGTCCATGTGGTCACAAAGAGTTGGACATGAATGAGTGACTAAACACACAGTATGCTGCTGCTGCTAAGTCACTTTAGTCGTGTCCAACTCTGTGCGACCCCAGAGACGGCAGCCCACCAGGCTTTCCTGTCCCTGAGATTCCCCAGGCAAGAACACTGGAGTGGGTTTCCATTCCCTTCTCCAAGGTGTGAAAGTGAAAAGTGAAAGTGAAGTCGCTCAGTCATGTCCGACTGTTAGCAACCCCATGGACTGCAGTGCACCAGACTCCGTCCATGGGATTTTTCCAGGCAAGGGTACTAGAGTGGGGTGCCATTGCCTTTTCCAAACACACAGTATAGTATAATATTATATCAACAATGCAGAACAGAGAATAATAGAGTGCACTCTTCATTTTCTAAGAAGCTTGGAAGAAATCAATACAAATGTATTTAGCACTTACTATGTGCCAGGAAAGTTAGAAAAGTTATGACCAACCTAGATAGCATATTCAAAAGCAGAGATATTACTTTACAGACTAAGGTCTTTCTAGTCAAAGCTATGGTTTTTCCTGTGGTCATGTATGGATGTGAGAGTTGGACTGTGAAGAAGGCTGAGCGCCGAAGAATTGATGCTTTTGAACTGTGGTGTTGGAGAAGACTCTTGAGAGTCCCTTGGACTGCAAGGAGATCCAACCAGTCCATTCTGAAGGAGATTGGCCCTGGGATTTCTTTGGAAGAAATGATGCTAAGGCTGAAGCTCCAGTACTTTGGCCACCTCATGCAGAGTTGACTCATTGGAAAAGACTGTGATGCTGGGAGGGATTGGGTGCAGGAGGAGAAGGGGACGACAGAGGATGAGATGGCTGGATGGCATCACTGACTCAATGGACGTGAGTCTGAGTGAACTCCGGGAGTTGGTGATGGACAGGGAGGCCTGGCGTGCTGCGATTCATGGGGTGGCAAGGAGTCGGACACAACTGAGCGACTGAACTGAACTGAACTGATGTGCCAGAAATGATGTTAAATTTATCTCATTTCATTTTTATATTATTTATATATTTTTAAAAATTAATTTATTTTAATTGGGGGCTAATTACTTTACAATATTGTAGGGGTTTTTGCCATACATTGACATGAATCAGCCATGGGTGTACATGTGTCCCCCATCCTGAAGCCCCCTCCCACATCCTTCCCCATCCCACCCCTCAGGATTGTCCCAGTGCACCGACTTTGAGTGCCCTGTTTCATGCATTGAACTTGGACTGGTGATCTATTTCATATATGGTAATATACATGTTTCAGTGCTATCCTCCCAAATCATCCCACCTTCGCCTTCTCCCACAGAGTCCAAAAGTCTTTTTATATGTGTCTCTTTAGCTGTCTCACATATAGGGTCATTGTTACCATCTTTCTCAATTCCATATATATGCATTAATATACTGTATTGGTGTTTTTCTTTCTGACTTATTTCACTCTGTAAAATAGGCTCCAGTATCATCCACCTCATTAGAACTGATTCATATGCATTTTTTTAAATAGCTGAGTAATATTACATTGTGTATATGTACCTCAGCTTTCTTATCCATTTGTCTGCTAATCGACATCTAGGTTGCTTCCATGTCCTAGCTATTGTAAACAGTGCTGTGTGAACACTGAGGTACATGTGTCTCTTTCAGTTCTGGTTTCTTTGGTATGTATGCCCAGCAGTGGGATTGCTGGGTCAAATGGCAGTTCTATTTCCAGTTTTTTAAGGAATCTCCACACCGTTCTCCATAGTGGCTGTACTAGTTTGCATTCCCACCAATAGTGTAAGAGGGTTCCCTTTTCTCGGCACCCTTTTCAGCATTTATTGCTTATAGACTTTTTGATAGCAGTCATTCTGATTGGCGTGAGATGGTACCTCATTGTGGTTTTGATTTGCATTTTTCTGGTAATGAGTGATGCTGAGCATCTTTTCATGTGTTTGTTAGCCATCTGTATGTTTTCTTTGGAGAAATGTCTGTTTAGTTCTTTGGCCCATTTTTTGATTGGGTCATTTATTTTTCTGGTATTGAGCTGCATGAGCTGCTTGTATATTTTTGAGATTAATTCTTTGTCAGTAGCTTCATTTGATATTATTTTCTCCCATTCTGAAGGCTGTCTTTTCACCTTGCTTATAGTTTCCTTCATTGTGCAAAAGATTTTAAGTTTAATTAGGTCCCATTTGTTTATTTTTGCTTTTATTTCCATTACTCTGACAGGTGGGTCATAGAGGACCCTACTGTGGTTGATGTCAGAGAGTGTTTTGCCTATGTTTTCCTCTAGGACTTTTATAGTTCTTGGTCTTACATTTAGATCTTTAATCCATTTTGAGTTTTTTTTTGTGTGTATGATGTTAGAAAGTGTTCTAGTTTCATTCTTTTACAGGTGGTTGACCAGTTTTCCCAGCACCACTTGTTAAAGATATTGTCTTTTCTGCATTGTATATTCTTGTCTCCTTTGTCAAAGATAAGGTGTCCATAGGTGCATGGATTTATCTTTGGGCTTTCTATTTTGTTCCATTGGTCTATATTTCTGTCTTTGTGCCAGTACCATACTGTCTTGATGACTGTAGCTTTGTAGTATAGTCTGAAGTCAGGCAGGTTTATTTCTCCAGTTCCATTCTTCTTTCTGGGGCTTTCCTGGTGGCTCGGAGGTTAAAGCATCTGCCTCCAATGCAGGAGACCTGGGTTTGATCCCTGGGTCGGGAAGATCCCCTGGAGAAGGAAATGGCAACCCATTCCAGTGTTCTTGCCTGGAGAATCCCATGGATGGAGAAGCCTGGTAGGCTACAGTCCACGGGGTTGCAAAGAGTTGGACATGACTGTGTGACTTCACTATCACTCACTATTCTTCTTTCTCAAGATTGCTTCGGCTATTTGAGGTTTTTTGGTATTTCCATACAAATTGTGAAACTATTTGTTATAGTTCTGTGAAAAATACTGATGGTAGCTTGATAGGGATTGCATTGAATCTATAGATTGCTTTGGGTAATATACTCATTTTCACTCTATTGATTCTTCCAATCCATGAACATGGCATATTTCTCCATTTATTTGTGTTGTCTTTGATTTCCTTCATCAGTGTTTTATAGTTTTCTATATATAGGTCTTTTGTTTCTTTAGGTAGATTAATTCTCATTATTTGAAGCAAAGCCTATGGGAAGTATGTTTCGTTTATCTTTTTTTCTACAGATTAGGTAACTGAGGCTTAAAGAGATTAAGTGATTTGCCCAGGATCATTGTAGTAGTTAGTTTCTGCTACCAAAATATATGTGTTTTAAAACAATGAACACTATTTGGCATAATTCTTTGGCTTGTCTGTGATTCTTCTGGACTGAGATGACCTGGCATGGGCTGAATGGTCATGGATGGCCACACTCTCACCTCTGGGCATTCACTGGGACTGTGGGACAGCTGGTCCTCACTCTGAGTGGTCACTAACCCTCCAGGACTCCAACCTAGGCCTGTTGACATGGTGGTAGAGGAATTCCTATGAGTGGCCAAATCCAGATACCCAAGCATTTTTCAAGTTTCTTCTGGTGTTATGTTTGATAATGTCCTATTGGTTACGTAAAGTAAACCATGCTGGACCAAGATCTTATTCAAGGGGTGGAGAAATAGATCCCACCTCTTGATTATAAGAGTAGCATAGTCATGTTGCAGGGGGGCTTGCATATAGGGATGGGAAAAATTTGTGACCATTTGCAATCTGTCCTAATCACAAAACCAATAAGTAGCCAAAATGGTATTGAAATTTAGATGTTCTCATTGAAAAGTCACACTGCATTATGGAAATATGTTATGATAGTCTTCTTTGGATATCTTAATGCTTTGTGGAATTTTTTTCAGTTTTACATAATGAATATTAATTACTATGAGAATTAATGTAGCAAAAGGAAAAAACTACTATGAATGTATTTAGATGCTTTAGGCACTTTGAATAAAAGGCTGATGTCACAGGCACCACACTTTAACCTTCTATAGCACATCTTCTGGTTTCTCAACCTCTGAGGTGTCTACAGAGTTGACTATAGACTATTAAATGTCACTATGAGTTATGGCATAGTATCTTATGTGAACTCTGCCAGAAACAGCAGAGAAGCAGCCCTTTTATTTCCACCTGAGTTTCTCATGTGAGCCAAACTCATGTTGTTTGAGCTGCTCTCTACTATATAACTATTCGATCACCAATGGAAATGCAAAGAAATAGCCAAAGAACTTGCAAGATTTCAACTAATTGCCTTCTATCTCCACTAAGCTTTGGGAGGCTAGGTTTAGAAATAGCCTTATGCTGATTCTTCACATTGTGTGCATTTAAAATGTTTTATAAATAGAAGTGTAAGTTCATACATTTATTCATTTCTTCTTCAAATATTTATTGGGTGCCTACTATGTGCTGACGCTTGAGACAGAGAGTCCTTGGCCTCAGAGAGCTTCCATTCAAATGAAGGAAATAGACAATTAACAAGTTAACAGAGAGCAGACAACTGAACAGTTGAATGTGATGAGGTGGAGGGCCACTAACGCAGCCACTGCAGACTGAGAGCGGTCAGAGAGTGCCTCTCTGAGGAAAACACTAGAGCAAGAACTTACATATGTATGTACGTACTAAGTCGCTTTAGTCATATCTGACTCTTTGTGACTCTATGAACTGTAGCCTGCCAGGCTCCTCTGGCCATGGGGTTCTCCAGGAAGAACTTAAAGGATGACAATGAGCTGGTCCCATGAAGTGCTGGGAATGGGGCATTTCAGGGAGATAGAAAAGCAAATGCATGGGCCTGGAAGCTGGTAAGGGCTTGCTTGTATGTTGGAGAGACAGACAGGAGACATGTGCTCCCCCTTGTTCCTTCTCCACCATGTCCCTGCCTCAGTTGGTACAATGGCCATGCAGGAAAACACAGGACTAGATCAAGCAAAGTTAGTCAAAATGTGGCAGATGAAACTATCACTTTTTTAAGTTAGAAACACAACTTTCTATTCAAAATAGTATTTCTTCGCATCTTTGACAACTTGCACCATCAACAACAGTATTCATGAGAAAGGTGATCATTTCTTGATTAAGACTCTAATACGTAAGTGTGGTTTTAATATTAGTGAATGTCTGTTGGAGCTCTTTTCCATCCAACAGTACTGAATAAATCTGTATGTGACTGTCACTCAGTAATTATACATGATAAAATCATGTACTATAAATGTTTAAATTTGAAACTGAGTAAAAAGCATAAAACTTATAGCTTGATTTTCTTTTTGTCTTACAAAGCATTAGACTCAGAAATTTTCTTGACGTAAACATTTTTTCCACAAAGTGTATTTTTGCTGTCTTCCTGCTTCTTCCATAATTATTCTGTACTTTGCCAGTGAAAGGAATGTCTGCCGTATTGCTCCTTTTAAAAGACCTGTGCTATTTTCCTTTATTTTGGACATACAAAATGCCCTTGATTCTACAAGTATTTATTGAGTATCTCTCTACGCCCAGCCTTGGGGTAGGTATAGGGAATACGATGGCAGAATGTTTATCCCCTTAGACATGCCACTACCTGCCTCTTAGGGCAAGCTTCCAATTACAAACAGACAGTTTAACATTTTCTACTCTCTTAAAATTCTTCAGTATTACCAAACTAGCTTCTGTAGCAGTTTATCCCCAAGCTTACATGATAAACAGAGAAATATGATTTTACCACCTATTCTCAGAGATGAAAAATAAAAACTGAAGTGAAAACAAATTCCTACCTAAACAAAAATTTCTCTCAAACCCAGTTTTCAAAGTGATAGGCCCTGACATCAGGTGCGTGGGAGGGACCAAATGCAGGTGGTCCTGCCGACTCCCTATATGTACTAAGTACTCATACTGTCGGTGTGTGTAATGGAATAGACAGCCCCACCGAAAAGGAGCTGCAGTTGTTGACTGGAGCTCTAGAGTTTAAGCCTCAGCCTTATTTTATTTTTAAAACATATTTTTATTTATTATTAATTCAGTTTTGACTGGGCTAGGTCTCTTTTGCTGCACGGGCCTTCTCTACTTGTGGCAAGTGGGGGATACTCTGTAGTTGTGGTGCACATGCTTCTCATTGAGTGGCTTCCCTTGTTGTAAGGCACAGGCTCTAGGTGCATGGGCTCAGTGGTTGTAGCACATAGGGTTAAGGATCTTCTTGGACCAGGGATCGAACCTGTGTCCCCTGCACTGGCAGGTGGATTCTCAACCACTGGATCACCAGGGAAGTCCTATTCTTAAAGGTGTGCTCTGCAATCTAATTTCTGGAACTCTTACATCTCAGAGATATAGAAACCAAGGTAGTAAGAGGACTCAGTTGCGTGACCCTTCCCACTTGGGTCCCTGAAGTCAGAAGCTGATCAAGAGCCTCATTATCTATTGGCAGGTATAGCTAACAGAGGAACATTTATTAGCTAGGTTAGCTGGCAGGAGGCTGGAATCTGATTCTGGCTTTGTGTGTGTTTTTCTCAGTAAAATGTCTACCTTTGCTAGGACTGCTGCCAAGAATAAAAAGTAGGTTGAGGAAAATTGCATGTTTGAATCCAAGTATACTGAATAATACTTCTTTGTCTTAAAGATGTTGCTGCTATTGCTGTTCATTTTTGCTTGAGAAAATTTCTTGTTTTAAAGTGTTCAGTGTTAAGAGGCACTGTGAGAAAATCCAGAATGTGCAATTAAGTAACTCACAAAGCCAGTCAGCAAAAGAAAATTAACTAGCTTCAAAGGTGTTTTTTAAAACTCAACAATAACATTTGGCCAGACTTTATTATTACAATCAAATGCTCAGTGGTTGCTAGATGGACAATTTCTATAATTTTAGTCCCAAATGGGAAACCTCTCACTGTGGGAGAATCATGAAGTCATGGTGAATGCAAACTACAGGTATTCTATAATGAGAGGTGGGATAGTTCTTGATAAAAAATACTGCTTATGAACCTTAAAATGTTATGCGGAGTGAAAGAAGTCGGAACAGACAAGTGCAGGTGTCCTTTGATATCCGAGGAGGGATTGGGACCAAGACCAGCCTTGGATACCAAAAGTTTGTGGATTTCCAAAGTCCCATAGTTGGTCCCCATCCTAATAGTTTCCACATCTGCATATTCAATCAACCATAGATCATAAATAAAGCACAGTGTCTGCGGCTGGCTGAATCTGCCAGTGCGGAAACTGTGGGTACCAGGTGACTGTATAAACTATACAGTTTCAATCATATGAAGTCTAAGAACAGACCAAATTTATCACTGACTAGAAAGGGACATGATGGAACTGTCTTGGATGATGGGAATGCTCTATATCTTGTTTTGGGGAGTGGCTATGGGGAAACAGTGGAAACAGTGTCAGACTTTACTTTTGGGGCTCCAAAATCACTGCAGATGGTGACTGCAGCCATGAAATTAAAAGACACTTACTCCTTGGAAGAAAAGTTAGGACCAACCTAGATAGCATATTCAAAAGCAGAGACATTACTTTGCCGACTAAGGTCCATCTAGTCAAGGCTATGGTTTTTCCAGTAGTCATGTATGGATGTGAGAGTTGGACTGTGAAGAAAGCTGAGTGCCAAAGAATCGATGCTTTTGAACCGTGGTGTTGGAGAAGACTCTTGAGAGTCCCTTGGACTGCAAGGAGATCCAACCAGTCCATTCTAAAGGAGATCAGCCCTGGGTGTTCTTTGTAAGGAATGATGCTAAAGCTGAAACTCCAGTACTTTGGCCACCTCATGCGAAGAGTTGACTCACTGGAAAAGACTCTGATGCTGGGAGGGATTGAGGGCAGGAGGAGAAGGGGATGACAGAGGATGAGATGGCTGGATGGCATCATGTACTCAATGGACGTGAGTCTGAGTGAACTCCGGGAGTTGGTGATGGACAGGGAGGCCTGGTGTGGTGCGATTCATGGGGTCACAAAGAGTCAGACACGACTGAGTGACTGAACTGAACTGATACTTTAGAAAATTAGAAAATTCTTAAAGAGATGGGAATACCAGACCACCTGACCAGCCTCCTGAGAAATCTGTATGCAGATCAGAAGGCAACAGTTAGAACTGGACAAGAAACAACAGGTTCCAAATAGGGAAAGGAGTACATCAAGGCTGTATATTGTCACCCTGCTTATTTAACTGATATGCAGAGTACATCATGCAAAATGCTGGCTGGATAAAGCACAAGCTGGAATCAAGATTGCTGGGAAAAACATCAATAACCTCAGATATGTAGATAACACTACCTTATGGTAGAAAGTGAAGAAGAACTAAAGAGCCTCTTGATGAAAGTGAAAGAGGAGAGTGAAAAGATTGGCTTAAAACTCAACATTCAGAAAGCTAAGATCATGGCATCTGGTCTCATCACTTCATGGAAAATAGATGGGGAAACAGTGGAAACAGTGACAAACTTTATTTTGGGGCTCCAAAATCACTGCAGATGGTGACTGCAGCCATGTAATTAAAAGACACTTACTCCTTGGAGAAAAGTTATGACCAACCTAGGTAGTATATTAAAAAGCAGAGACATTACTTTGCCAACAAAGGTCCATCTAGTCAAACCTATGATTTTTCCAAAGTCATGTAGGGATGTGAGAGTTGGACTACAAAGAAAGCTGAGCAGTGAAGAATTGATGCTTTTGAACTGTAGTGTTGGAGAAGACTCTTGAGAGTTCTTTGGACTGCAAGAAGATCCAACCAGTCCATTCTAAAGCAAATCAGTCCTGAATATTCATTGGAAGGACTGATGCTGAAGCTGAAACTCCAATACTTTGGCCACCTGTTGTGAAGAACAGACTCATTTGGAAAGACCCTGATGCTGGGAAAGACTGAAGGCAGGAGGAGAAGGGGATGGCAGAGGATGAGCTGGTTGGATGGTACTGCTGACTCAGTGGACATGAGTCTGAGCAAACTCTGGGAGTTAGTGATGGACAGGCCTGGCATGGGGTCCATGGGGTCACAAACAATTGAACACAACTGAGTGACTGAATCTGAACTGAACTATACTTTAGATCCATACATTTTAACATATATAAATTTTGCCTCAATTCAAAATGAATAAAATGGAGCTGAACATTTCACACTTGAGTATTTTAATGTATATAAGTCATACCTCAATTAAAATAATTAAAATTATATACACACAAAGATATCTGTTAAATATAGTTAATTTCATACATTATTTTATTTTTCCTGAATTGATATGCAGGCAAATAAATGGATCACTTATAATTTAAATAGTTCTTTCTTTTACCTATTTGCCAAATGACATTTTGACTAAATAAGGATTGTGTGTGCTAAGTCAGTTCAGTCATGTCCAACTCTTTGCAGCCCTATGGACTGTGGCCTACCAGGCTCCTCTGTCCATGGGATTCTCCAGGCAAGAATACTGGGGTGGATTGCCATGCCCTCCCCTAGGAGATCTTCCCAACCCAGGGATCAAACTCACATCTCTTTTGTCTCCTGCACTGGCAGGTGGCTTCTTTACCACTAGCATCACCAAAACCTCTATAACCTCACAGAATTTTCTAATTATAACTAGCATTACTGAACTGTGGTTTACATTCTAGGTCTTATTGACTATTTATTTAGACAAAATTTATTTTTAAAACTCTCTGAATGTTAGTTTTTTCATCTGTACAATAAAGATGATTAAGCTTTCCTGAAGACTGTGAAAGATAAGGTACATTCAGTTCAGTTCAGTTCAGTTCAGTCGCTCAGTCGTGTCCGACTCTTTGCGACCCCATGAATCGCCAGGCCTCCCTGTCCATCACCAACTCCCAGAGTTCACCCAAGCTCACGCCCATCAAGTCAGTGATGCCATCCAGCCGTCTCATCCTCTGTCGTCCCCCTCTCCTCCTGCCCCCGATCCCTCCCAGTGGTGCTACCAGTGTCATCTGCAGATTGTTGGCCTAAGCACCACTCAGGACCTTGTCAGAAAGACAAAATTTCAGGCCCCACACTGGACCTACTCAATCGGAATCTTTAGCCAAATGTCAAAGTAATTTGTCTGCACACTAATGTTTTAGAGGCACTGTCTTAAAATACACTGTAAGTTATAATGTGAGATAAAGTATTAAAAATTGTTATTAATACAGTTTCTTTGGTAGAAACATTGCCCAGAGTTTTGCATGTCTGTTTCCCAAACTTGGGATATTGGGCTGAAACTACTGCACTGCCACTGTGGATGACATCTTTGTGAAAGGTGGCTGTTGTAGGGAGGCACCTCATAAGTCAGCATGGGACACTTTCCTAGGACCAGCCAGCAAACTGTCTTTCCAGCCATTTCCAGCTTCTCATGATACTGTTTGGCGTGGAATGAGAGTGGCCTAAGATCCGTGTGAATATATACACCCCGTCAGAACACTGATAGTGTCTTCAGACTCCAAGAGCAGTGAGAGATTTCCACCCTGGAAATTTAGTTTCTTCCCCAAGGATCTGTTTCTAGCCAAGGTCAATACAAGATGCTGCCATTCAACCCATCAGTGAAGCCGGCAACCTTCAGGACATCTATGGTTCCCCTGTATCATGACTCCCACCTCTACCCAATCCATCAACACGTCCCATCAAGCCTATCACCAAATTTACCTTCAGTTTCCCTGGCTACTTCCATTTTCACTACCTCCATCACCATCTCTTACTTGAACTGCTGCCTCCTAGTGGCTCACTTCTTCCACTGCATACTCTTTCACCATTTAATCAGTTCCGTTCAGTTGCTCAGTTGTGTCTGACTCTGCAACACCATGGACTGCAGCACGCCAGTATTCCCTGTCCATCACCAACTCCCAGAGCTTGCTCAAACTCATATTCCGGAGTTGGTGATGCCATCCAAACATCTCATCCTCTATCGTTCTCTTCTCCTCCTGCCGTCAATCTTTCCTAGCATCAGGGTCTTTTCCAACCAATCAGTTCTTCACATCAGGTGGCCAAAGTATTAGAGCTTCAGCTTCAGCATCAGTCCTTCCAATGAATATTCAGGACTGATTTTTTTTAGGATGGACTGTTTGAATCTCCTTGCAGTCCAAGGGACTCTCAAGAGTCTTCTCCAACACCACAGTTCAAAAGCATCAATGCTTTGGCGCTCAGCTTTCTTTATAGTCCAACTCTCACATCCATACATGACTACTGGAAATACCATAGGTTTGACTAGACAGATCTTTGTCGGCAAAGCAATGTCTCCACTTTTTAATATGCTGTCTAGATTTGTCATAGCTTTTCTTCCAAGGAGCAAGTGTCTTTTAATTTTATGGCTACAGTCACCATCTGTAGGGATCTTGGAACCCAAGAATAGAAAGGCAGTCACTGTTTCCTATTTTCCCCATTTATTTTCCATGAAGTGGAAATGGGACTGGATGCCATGATCTTAGTTTTCTGAATGTTGAGTTTTAAGCCAGCTTTTTAACTCTCTTCTTTCACTTTCATCAAGAGGTTCTTCAGTTCCTCTTAGCTTTCTTCCATAAGGGTGGTGTCATTTGCATATCTGAGGTTATTGATGTTTCTCCCAGCAATCTTGATTCCAGCATTTTTTTTATCCAGCCCAGCATTTCACATCATGTACTCTGCATATAAGCTAAATAAACAGGGTGACAATATACAACCTTGATGTAATCCTTTCCAAATTTGGAACCAGTCTGCTTTTCCATGTTTGGATCTAACTGTTGCTTCTTGACCTGCATACGGGCTTCTCAGGAGGCAGGTCAGGTGGTCTGGTATTCACATCTCTTGAAGAATTTCCCACAGTTTATTGTGATCCACACAGTCAAAGGCTTTGGTATAGTCAATAAAGCAGAAATAGATATTTTTCTGGAACTCTCTTGTTTTTTCAGTGATCCAGCAGATGTTGGCAGTTTGATCTCTGGTTCCTCTGCTTTTTCTAAATCTGGCTTGAACATCTAGACATTCATATTTCACATACTGTTGAAGCCTTGCTTGGGGAATTTAGAGCATTACTCTGCTGCCTGTGAGTTGAGTGCAATTGTGTGGTAGTTTGAGCATTCTTTGGCATTGCCTTTCTTTGGGATTGGAATGAAAACTGACCTTTTCCAGTCCTGTGGCCACTGCTGAGTTTTCCAAATTTGCTGGCACACTGAGCACAGCACTTTAATGGCATCGTCTTTAGGATTTGAAATAGCTCAACTGGAATTCCATCACCTCCACTAGCTTTGTTGAATAATGCTTCCTAAGGCCCACTTGACTTCTACCCCAAGTGTCTGGCTCTAGGTGAATGATCACACCACTGTGTTTATCTGGGTCTTGAAGATCTTTTTTGTACAATTCTTCTGCGTATTCTTGACACCTCTTCTTAGTATCTTCTGCTTCTGCTGCTGCTGCTGCTAAGTCACTTCAGTCATGTCCGACTCGGTGCAACCCCATAGATGGCAGCCCACCGGGCTTCCCCATCCCTGGGATTCTCCAGACAAGAACACTGGAATGGGTTGCCATTTCCTTCTCCAAAGTCCATACTATTTCTGTCCTTTATTGTGACCATCTTTGCATGAAATGTTACCTTTGTATCTCCGATTTTCTTGAAGAGATCTCTAGTCTTTCCCATTCTGTTCTTTTCCTCTATTTCTTCGCATTGATCGCTGAGGAAGGCTTTATTATCTCTCCTTGCTAGTCTTTGGAACTCTGCATTCAAATGGGTATATCTGTCCTTTTCTCCTTTGCCTTTTGCTTGTCTTCTTTTCTCAGCTATTTGTGAGGCTTCCTCAGATGACTGTTTTGCCTTTTTGCATTTCTTTTTTGGGGGGATGGTCTTGATCTCTGCCTTCTATTCAATATCACGAACTTCCGCCCATAGTTCTACAGGCACTCTATCAGATATAATCCCTTGAATCTATTTGTCACTTTCACTGTATAATTGTAAGGGATTTTATACCTGAATGTAAGGGACCATACCAGAATGGTCTAGTGGTTTTCCTTACTTTCTTCAGTTTAAGTCTAAATTTGGCAATAAGGAATTCATGATTTGAGCCACAGTCAGCTCCTGATCTTGTTGTTGCTGACTGTATAGAGCTTCTCCATCTTCGTTTGCAAAGAATATAATCAATCTGATTTCAGTATTCACCATCTGGTGATGTCCATGTGTAGAGTTATCTCTCGTGTTTATGGAATAAGGTGTTTGCTATGACCAGTGTTTTCTTTTGGCAAAACTCTGATAGCCTTTACTCTGCTTCGTTTTGTACTCAACTGTCAAACTTGCCTGTCACTCCAGGTATCTCCTGACTTCCTATTTTGCATTCTAGTCCTCTGTGATGAAAAGGACATCTCTTTTGGTGTTAGTTCTAGAAGGTCCTGTAGATCTTCATAGAACTGTTTAACTTCAGCCTCTTCAACCTTAGTGGTTGGGGCATAGACTTGGATTACTGTGATAGTGAATGGTTTGCCTTGGAAACAAACAGAGATCAGTCATTTTTGAGATTGCACCCAAGTACTGCATTTTGGACTCTTTTGTTGACTATGAGGGCTACTCCATTCTACTTAGAGAAAATTTCACATCACTCCTTCCGGACAAAACCTCCTATGTGTTTCTGTTATGCATGGAATAAGTATCATATTTTACACCTGCTCATAGAAGGTCCCACAAGGTCTTGCCAAAATTGGTTTCTGTGTATCTCAGCAGCTGTACCTTGCTTCTTCCTGGTTTCTCACCTCAGCTTTATTGACCTTCAGATCTGCAAACGAGCTGTGTTCCATGCTTTGTACCTTGCAAATGCTGCTCTCTTTCTGATATCCTTCTCCTCCCCTTTGGATCTGTAGCTCATTTTAGTTCTTAAAATCCCATGGACAGAGGAGCCTGGTAGGCTGCAGTCCATGGGGTCGCTAAGAGTCAGGCACGACTGAGCAACTTCATTTTCACTTTTCACTTTCCTGTATTGGAGAAGGAAATGGCAACCCACTCCAGTGTTCTTGCCTGGAGAATCCCAGGGACGGGGGAGCCTGGTGGGCTGCCGACTGAAGCGACTCAGCAGAAGCAGCAGCAGGAGTGTTAGTTAATTCCCCCCATCTGTTAGTGTCCTACCTAAAGGAACCCCCTCTGCCAGTCTCCATCTCAGCCCTTCGTTTGTTTCCTTCATAGCATTTTGTATAAGTTGCCGCCATTCTGCATATTTGTCTATTTTTGTTTTATCTCCCCCTTTGGAATGGTAGGGCTCGTGTCTGTATTGTCCACTATACTATTGTGTCCCCAGGTGTCTCCCAGTGCCAAGCACATGGCAAGTGCTTAATACATATTGGTTATGACTGACTGACTACCTGAATGAAGGAACGAGAGGATTTATTATTTTATATCACTAAATGGCTGCTTAATTATGTGATGCTGTCTGAAATTTATCTCCAACCAAAGAAAAAAAATGCCCACCTCTTAATTCAAAGCTCATCACCTTCACTCCAGCTTGCTGAATGCATTGTGAAAATTCTCACAAAAGCACTTAAGAAAAGATAGAAAAGCAGAATTCATTTTTTGCACAGCTTTTTGCTTTGTATCCCTGATCTTGCCACGACCTCATCTTGCTTTTGGAAAGGGCGGTTCCCTTGCAGTGGTTTCATCAATCTTTGGTCCCTGGACCCCTGCTGTTAGAGACAGCAGGAAAAGCAAGCACAACATCACCTTTAATTAGCAGGAGAGAAGCCTGCCTGATATACACAGATAGCACCTTAGAAACAAGAAACAGAAAAATGTAACGCAGGACCAGGTTCTTGGGAAAGACTATGAAATGAAAAAGAATAATTATCCTGTTTTAACATAATGTTGTTAATCTGTATTGCCCATTATCATCTAGAGTGTCTTGCCTATTGAAGTATGTGAGCTGTGGCACTGTTCTTTGCTCCAGCAGTGTAGCTAACGTTAGGGACTGGCTCCTCATCCATCATAATAATTAGTTTGTCATAATTTTCTGCCCTTCTTGGCTCTGCAGTAAAAAGATAGAAGAGGCATTTAAAGTTACTCAGGAATTGTTCACCAAATTTCCTCCCTGTTCTTTATGGGAATGGATAGCTGTATTTCTGCCCTATTTATTTTATGTTTGGCCTGTGATAATGAAGTGTATTTCATCTGGAAGTATATAGCTTTAATTTCCATGTTCTACTTGGAAACATCTCATGGTTTCATTTTGTTTTAGCCATACAGTATATAAAGAGAGCCCACACTTCTTTCCAAACTCACCCATCACCCGCCAGAGTTAATTCTAGTTTCAAGACCAACATTATGGGTTTATAAGCTGACCACATAACAACACACGCTGGTTCTATAGTCCTTTAGAGTCTACAAAGTGCTATCCTTGTTTTATCCCTTAATTCTCACAGCTGCCCGGGGATGTAGGAAAGACAGGGTTTATCCACATGTTCCTTCCGTAGAACGAGGAGCTGAAAGGTCAACTGACTTGACCAGTGGCCAAGGCTTGAAGTGAGGTTCTCTCATTGTAAGTTACGGGTCTTTGCTATCACTCTAGCTATTCTCCTTTTGCTTTAGTCTATGCTTCTGCTGAAATGGAGATGGGGACATTTTCAGTTATTCTTTCTCTCCTTCAGCATCGTGAGCACGATAAACTTTCCATGTCTGGTAGAAAAAAGGGAAAGAATGTTTGCATAAAAATGTAGAGCTTTAAAGGGATTTTTTTTTTTTTTTGCCTTAGAGCAGAGGTTCTCAAAGTGTGGTCCCCAGACCAGTAGCCTCAGCAGTTGTAGGAAACTTGTTAAAAGTGTAAATTTCCAGATATACTGGAACATACATCCTGGTTATACTGGTCGGAAACTCTAGGGTGAGGCTCAGCAGTCTGTGCTGAAAGAAGCCCTTCAGGTAATGCTGATGTAGGCTAAAGTTTGAGAACCACTAGCCCAGGAAAACGGTGGGGAAACATAGGAAGGACAGAGAAGAAAAAAATGGCGCTGTGAGCTTTGGAGAGGAAAACCTGCTTAGGCTGGTTATCAGGGCTGTGTAGATCGACAAAGGGAGAGTGACGGAATGAAAAGCACACAAGTTTTACTTGCTGTGCATTGTCGTTTGTGTGTGTATGTGGGGGTCTCATAGGAAGAACACAAAAACCCAAAGAAACAGGAGGGCTTGAGAGCTTGTACACTGTTTAAACAAAGAGCCGTACACTTGTGAAGAAGTGATAAGACAAAGGAAAAGAGTTTGGATTTCTGGGGCAGTAAGGTGTGAGAAAGTAAATATATGGGGGAAACTAACGGGACACGAGATGTCAGTGATAATTGTTTATGCAGATTCAAGTAGAAACTGGCTCCAGTAGTAAAAGTTGTCTCCTCTTCCTGGTGTTGGGGAAGGAAGGGGACACGTCTTCTCGAAGGGCAATTTATGCCCTGCTTTTAGACAGGGAGAGCAGCGTGATTTCCCCACATCTGTTTCTCAGTCACCTTCAGTGCAGAACAAGTCTTATGCCAAAATGGCATGTTTGGGGATGGCATATTCTGACCCCCTCAGTAACAAGGGTGCAGACTCTAGAGCCAGACTGCTGGGTTTATATTGCACTCTTGCTTTATTAACTCATAAAGTGTTTTCTGAGCATTTACTCTGTGCCAGGCACCATGCAGAAGCTTGGGACATAGCAGGGGAAGAAAACAACACCAAAGATCTCTGTCCTCGTGGCCTTCTACCTGGCATTCTGCCTTACACTGATTGTGTGCTCGAAGGCACGAAATACTTCCCCTCTCTGTCTTCTGCTTCCTTGCCCATAAAAGGAGAATACCCGTTGTGCCTGCCTCGCAGGGATTTGTGTGAGGCTGAAACATAACACCCAGTGCCCAGCACAGAGTTAGAGCCTGTATGGGCTTGCCTCCCCCTCGAGGAGCACCTCTTAGTTGCTCAATGCTGTCGGCAAACTGGCGGAGACATTTCTTGCCAGCTGTCCCAAACTGTGATCATAAATCCTAAAGAAATGTGCCATTTCCTAGAGGCACAAGATGGACACAAATATCCCAAAGATGCTTAAAGCAGATGCTCAAAATATTCAATATTCAATATATCTTTGGGATATATTTTGCAAAGAAGTGACGACGGGCGCCTCTTTGTGAAATATCCAGGTCCTGCGGTAATTTCTAGCCTCTCTATGGCGATAGTGGCCCAGAATCTCTGGGAATAAATGTGTTCCTGGCACTGTTTCTGAGTCCTCTAACCTGGCGTTAGTGCAGGGCTGAAAGATGATGAACTTATAGGAGGATTTCAAGCATAAATTCAAGGTGCCTTATATTTCAGGGTCTGGCTGCTCCAGGAGGGCGGAGATGGAGTGAAGAGAGGAACCTTCCTTGGTTTAAAACTCCAGGTCTGCTCTTCCCCAAATAGAAAATTGTTTGTGCTGTATCCAAAATCTGCCTCACATCTCAGCTCCTCTAAGACACACTCTCATGTTGTATCAGCCAACACGTGAACTTCTCCAGACAGGGGTTTGGTGCCTTGCACCACCTCCTTAGTCTTCCACCCCTGATGGAGCAAACACAGCTATCTATCTTGGGGGGGGGGGAGCGGGAACAAAGCACTGCATTGTTGTATTATTCTGTGCTGGTTCCTTGAAATACCCCCCAGCTCAGGAAAAGACTACAGTGAAAGCTGTACTGTAAAGACAGCACAGGCAAAAGTCTAATGTAAACCACCTATGGTTCCTTCCCTAGATAGAAATTGTGTGGCCTGTTTATTATGTGGTATGTTTGTTGGATATGTTGAAGAGAGAGCCAGACACACACAGAGAACGAGTGGGGTATATGGGCTTCTGAGTGAGAGAGAACAAGTTGAGAGGAAGAAAGGGAGAGAGGGATGTGGGAGGAAAGAAGATAGCAAGGGAATGAGGATGGGGAGGCTGCAGGGAGGAAAGGGGGATAGAAAAGGAGGAATGGGAGGAGGGAAGGAGGAAGGAAAGAAGCAAGAAAGAGAAGGGGGAGGGAAGGGGAAAGGAGAGAGAGGAAGGAAGGGAGATGACCTGACCTGCGAGCCCACTCCCAGTTCACATACCTGACCTGCTTCCCAGAGGAGAAGGGGAGACAGAACACCCTCCCAACCCCGCCCCCCTGCTGTCAGTGGGCGTGGCTGCCC